>VXBB01012089.1:12694-27698 GCA_013399915.1 Illadopsis cleaveri
ATCACTATGGTGGTTCTGGGCTCCTGAGTATGAGACAAGGGCATACTGCAGAAAGTCCACCAAAAGGCCAGGTAAAGGCTTTGAGTGTCTGTCACACAGCAAAAGGTTGAGAGAGCTGAGGTTGTTCAACCTGAAGAAGAGAAGGCTAAGGCACAAATGATCAATTTCTATAAGTATCTCATCATGGAGGTAAAGATCGAGCCAGGATTTTTAAGTGATGTTCAGTACATGAACAAGAGTCATTGGCCTCAAGCTGAAATACAAGAAATTCTGCTTAAAAGTAAGAGAATTCTTTTCCACTCTTAGAATGGCCAAATACTGAAATTGTTCATCCGAAGAGGTTGTGGAAACTCCATCCTTGGACACTATCAAAACTGGACAGCATCCTAAGTAAACTTTGTTCTTGGCTTTTCTTGAGCAGGCCATTGGACTTAGGTGATTTCCAGCATTCCTATGCAATGTCAGCGATACTGTGATTCTGTGAATGTGTGGAGCATTTTGTGATTTTTTTCTTTTTTAAAATGGAATAAGAAATATCAAACTAAGCAGAAGCTTTCTGTAGACTTTGGTGTCCGTTGTGAAAACCAAAGGATATATTATTGATGTTCATCTCCTGATTTCCATGTCTGACTCCCAGACGTACATGGTCATCTAAAATATGAGTGCCGCCAAAATCAGAAGGTTGGCATGGAGTAAAGACTTTTATATTTGTCTTCCCAAAATTTCATGTGGTACTTCTAAAACTTTTGCAAGAGCAAGTAGATATTTTAAGCAAGTTTTTCTGAGCCTTTCCTGCTGAAGTTTTTTCTTTTTGTAAAAAAGTTTCACAATTGTTTGCCTTAAGACAAACTAAGAATGATAGTTATAAAAACATCATCTACATAATATCTTTGATTTAGAGTCCCAGGAGCAGAAGGAACTGGACTCCACTCCTTATCCAGGAAAAAAGAAGGGTCTAACAGATCTCCTCTAATTGCTCAGGTTCATGTGGTACTTTGATAATTTAGTTATGGGATGATCAGAACACTTAAGTGCAAACAAACCAAAAAAATTTAAAGGCATGTCCCTTTGCTAGATGGCATCATGTTCCAGAAATTAATATTTGACTTAGTCAAAAGATGCAGTTCCATTTGTCTTCCCACTGAGATTCTGAATTCATTATGTGAGGTGAATCTGCAAAACCACATCCTGTATAGGTTCTCTTACTTTGAAATTACTTAAAAAATTATTAAATAATAATAAAAATTATTCTAGTAGAGGGTAGGGGGCTTTACTTCATATTAGTTTAAAAATATTTGTCTCCCATGCCATTGGTGAAAAAGAAGGCATTTGTAAGGTAATTATCTGTAGGTTTTTAGATATTTACTCTAGGATAGCATTAATTACAGTCTGAAACTAGCACGTTCTCTCTTGCAGTGATAAAAACATAGCTTTTCTTGCTTAGTGGTAGATATGTAGAAATTCATATTTGGGCAGGCAAATTTGACTTAGAATTTTCAAATTGAAAACAGTTTTAACTATCTAATATACTGAAAAGAGCTTGCTCATTTTATGGAAATGGCATAGAGCCTTCCAATTACTGGGGTTTTTTTTCAACCCACTTGTTTAGTCTACAATGTAATATTTCAATATGCATATGAACAGAAAGAGTCTATTAAACATAACATCATTATTTTCTGTCTTAGGAATCACTGGATAAATCTCTAGTGCGCTGTATGACTGCTGAATATGTTCCTCATAAGTTGAGTTTCAGTACTGATCCTTAGGGACTGAAGGAAGTCTTATTTTAAACATATGATTGCTATACAGATAAATCCCATTATTACATATGTTGTACACAAACATTTAAAAATCATTTTATGGCTGTGAAATCATCCTAAACAAATCTGTCACTGCACCAATGTTCCAACAATGAAGTCTAATTTTTTAGTTCATTTCAATGTGAAATTATTTCTGAGTGATGTTCTTTCGATAGGAACGGATAGTGATTGGGTATGTGCAGCAAATACTGAAAATCACTGGTGAAAAAGGGAGTCTTTGACATCTTGTGCTATGGTAAGGACAGAGGAATTTTACTGCTTTATGTCAGTTCTATTTAAATAAAATCTTGAAAGGGAAGCTAGCTCTGCAGAGGATAACTCAAGTAGATTCAGAAAGCAACATAATCCCAAAACCAAGAAAGTGTGAATCTGGCTGCCAAGAATCAGAAAAATTATAAAATAAGGTGGAGGAACTTATCTTTTTATGTTATTATTTTATTTCTTATTTATTATTATTATTATTTTATGGATCATTAACCCATTACACTTTTTTTTTTTCCCCCCAAGGGAAAAACAAATTAATCAGTTTAGATATCTTCAATTTCTGTAGAGACAAAAACTCATTCTAGGTGCTGGACTAGTAAACTAATCAAGAGTGGAAGAAAAGACAGAAAAAATAAATATTCATTTAACATAAAATTTCCAAGTACTGAGTTAATCAAAGAGCCATGAATTGTGTAAAATAAAAGCTTTTTTGCAGTTTGTGTTGCAAATTTCTGATGTCTCAGTTCTAGAGATTCTGCTAAGAAATTAAAAAGAGTTTGAATTGCAATCACCATATATGCCACGGCTCTCTACCGTCCCAATCATATTTTATTGATTATATCACCTCAAAAACCACTAGCTACGATCTGGCAATGTGTGAACTCACAGAATGTTTTCCGTTATAAAACAGGAAGAAATGCCACAGAATTATGAATAAAGTAGAGGATCTGTATGGGTATAAGAAGGCGGTCTATCTTCAGAAGCAAATTTTGAAAAAGTGGTGACAAATAATCTGTTTAACATGAATATCTAGTGCAGTGTTATGGCAGGCAAAGATAATTTATTTGTTCTATTTTTTTTCTCGTTTTACAATAAGTGGGAAAATTTAATAGGAGCAAGAAAAGTTATAATGCTAGTGTATTATTTAATTTATTTGAATCCTATAATTCAGATTATGACATTGAAGGAAGGATATTGAAACAGTTAAAACAGTTTCAGAGAAGAGAAGTGAAAGTGATCAAGTACATGAAATTGTGCCTTAAGAGATACTGTGTCAAAACCCAATTTGACTAGTGAATAGGTCGTAACCAGAAGGATATGACAACATTAATTTAGCATCTGTATGAATGTAGGAATCTGAGTAAACTGAAGTTGACCATAACTTTAAACAATACTGTTTCTACTGTATTTTTGTCTTAAATGTCATTTATTTAACAAAAGAAGAATAATAAACTGTCTTTCCCTGGAAGACGTAGTCATTAAAAAAAAAAATCATAATTTGCTGAATAGCTATTTTGAAAGTGAAGAAACATATGATTTTGCCCTTGCTGAAGAATTTTCCCAGAAATGTTCCTGAAAGTTGGATTTGCAGCTGTAATTTCTATACAGTCATTTAAAAACTAAAGTTATTATTTAACAAGTTGAAACACAAAATTAGAGATCAGAATTTTTCCTCTGAAAAAAACAAACTAAACTAAAAACCCAACTAAAACCCACACCAGAACAATACAAAAAAATATAAGAAAATGCAGAACACAGGAAAGATCCTGAAAAGATTTGGCATTACTTCATAAAAATTGAGTCCCATGTAATAGGAAAAATGAGGAAGAGAATTATCTCAAAGTGTTATTTATGTTGGTGAGTTATGGACAAATCATTTAATATCTAGAAATTCATCCAAGGTGAAGCTTAGCTTTGCTTTTGCAACACAACTTTTCTAGCCTGATGCATTGTAATTTTGAACAGAAGGTCTGAAAGAGGTGACCCTGACGCAGCTAGGGAGTTCAGCAATGGCTCCCTGGGCACAGAGATAATTCTCAGGGAATGCTCCAGGTGAGATGCTGTGCCAGTGGAGACAGAGAGGGCTGTTGGACACAAATCTGTCACCACAATACCTTAGTAGCAAGTGTGAAAATTCAATCACAACACCTAGTGTTTGAAAACTAATTCTCAAGCAGGCAGGTAGTACAAAGATTGGAGAATGATTTTGTTCCTGTCTGTGAGGAAAAAGAAGTCTTGTTTTTGCATAAAATAGAGAAATATAACAGTTTCAATGGCTGGAAATTAAACTTAACCATATAGGGCTACTGATAATATGTGCTAGCAGGGGTGATAAATAATCTTTGAAACAATTCCCAATTGCTACAGGATATTCTTGATGACTAAATTTTAATCAGGGAGTTGTGTGTATCTAGAAGATAAGCTTTTTAAAACTCTGGCCAGTGGAGTGAAGCAAATTGCAAGAAAAATTATGGCCATGAATCCTATGCTATTCTTCTGCTTGTGCTGATACCGCAGTCCATTAGAAGCCAAATCACTCAAGCTGCCTAGTCCAATTTGTCAAAAATGTTGATAGAAAGAATAGATAATTGACATTTGAACTTTTAAGTGAAAATGTGGCTCACCTATCTTGTCAAGCAAGAGTATTCTCAGAAAAATATTGGGACAACAATTTTGAACATTTGAGCTACTAATTATTGATGATCTGTGTTTCTCATTATTATTTCCTGTAATAAAAAATCAAATGACCCATATGTTATCTTCCGGTACAAAATTTCAGTAGGGAAAATAATTATTAGATATACTGCTTGTGTAAAGAACAAAGTTCTTTTGCATTTGAAGTCCATTATAATATGATTTGATAGTGACTTCTGCCACTGGTGAAATAATCTCTGGGTATTTGCTAGCCTCTCTTTTTTTTTCTTTTTTTNAACCAAAACATAACACAATACAAGCTGCTAAAAAAAGTTTTAAAAAATAAATAATTATCTTGGTTTGGAAAGACAGGTGTCTGCTAAGGAAGGCAGAAGCCTCCCTTAAAGATGTAAACCCCTTCCCTCTGAATTATTATAATTTTGAAATTAAGGGTATCTCAGGCAAAGACATGGAAATAGGAATAACTTTTCTTTACTAGGAAAATTAAAATTAAAATGCTGTAGTACAAAAAAAAAAAAAAAAATAAAAAACCCAAACAACTAACAGAGCCCGAATACAACCTGACATCCTGTTGGTCTGGGTGTTTGGTAGCAGTCAAATTAATTTGTGGCTGCAGTCCTCCTGGAGTGACAGATGTGGCTCTGTTGACGCAATGATCCTGTAGAAGGGTGTAGTTTTCCTCTGAAGGTCCAGTGGTGGTGTAGATGGGTCCAGTCCTCCTCTGGGAATCCCGTAGAAAACCAGCTGCTCTGGATCTTCTCTGTTTTCTGAATCTCAGATTTTAATCCAGGTAGGAATGTTTGGCTCCTCCCACAGGGTGGAGCATCTTACAATGGGATGGTGTAATTTTATCAGTCATGCAGTGAGCCTTAATGGTCCATTAACAGAAGACATCCCCCTGGAGTGAGGATGGGTTGTGGAAGAGATAAAGAACACTGCCTCACTTCGTTATAACAGCTGGCCCATTAACAGAAGATATCCCCTGAAGTTATGAGGGATGGGTCTTGGAAGAGATAAAGAAGCACTTCCCCAACTGGTTTTAACAGATGGTAATAGAATACATACTTTTGGTTACATCTTGCATTGCAACCGAAGACAATAATAATAAAAAAAAGAACTCTATCCCTGTCCAAATTACTATATTTAGTGAGTCAGAATCATCAGAACACAATTTTCTTCAGCTCTGTCAATATAATGCAAGGTTTTTGTTTCTTTATGCTGATGTTTGCAGACTTGTATCTCTAGTAGAAATTAAATGAATGACAAAACAGGTGTTGCAGGAGCACTTGGTTCTGCAACACGGATGTATAAAATCCTCTGGTGAGCTGGCTTGGTTGCTGTTCTGGCTACCAGAGAGTTTCCTCCGGCTCTGCAGTGGAACTATGTTGTTCCTGCAATTTGGGATATAGGACTAGTTCTTCTTCAATCAAATCTGCAGTTGACAACATCTGATAAAGGCAAAGACCCTGAGAGTGTAACAGGCCATTGCTACCAGCTCTGTTCCTTCCTGTTTCCTTATGCTTACAAATTTTGGTCTTAATACCATTTATTTTTGGTAGTGTTGTCATAAAAGGTTTAATTAATTTGCATCAACTAAAGATTCCTCTTTAAGAATCCTCTTTGAAATTAATAGGATTTGATTGCTCACACTTCTACATGCAAGTTAATATGATCCAATAGGCATTGCTTCTGCACATAAACAAACAACATGAAATTATAATTACAAGTAGTAAGTAGAGCAAGAGAAGCAAATTCATCTAATTTCATGCAAGCTTTATGTCTACTTTTTTTTAATTTTATTTTTAACACACATTTCTTTCTACTCTGGCAGTACTAACCAGCATCAGGGAGCAGTTAATAATACTGAATATGATTTGGAATACATCAATGTTCCATACATTTGTGTGCTGTAAAGACAATTGTAAGCAAGTCTTAATAAAACTAGATGTTAACTAACCTAGCCTAGTCCTTGTACCTAAGCTAATTTATTGATATGCAGCACCAAAGTGTAGTAGTAGGGAAAAGTTTTGGAGTTTAAAACCATTAATTCTAAACTTTTTTCAGTCAATTAAGTACAGATAACAAAATTTAGGTTTTGGTGTTTGAAATAGATAATTTCCATGCATTATTCATTCACGTTCTTCCTAGGGTGAGGTTAAATAGCAGCAATGAAGAATCTCTATTTACTTTCCTGTTGTTGCATAAGAGGTTAGGCAGAGCTATGTAGGATACAAGAGACTGCATTTGAGGAATGAACACTCCTAGCTGGGGGATTTTTGCAGAGTCCAGTGGGTCAGGCTCTTCAGTCTAAGAAAAAGGATTAGAATAGCGAAGACTAGGAATGGAGTTGTAGGAGCTTTGCTGAAATGGACTTCTTGCAGACACAGCAGGCCTTGGAATTTATAGAAAGAAACTTTTCCCAAGGCTCAATAAGGCGTTTCTAGAATTTGTTGCAAAACAGACCATCTCCTAAGTGGTAGATGGAAGGAAGCTTGGAAAAGAGAACATTACAACATTACACAGCAGAGACACAAGAAGGGAAGTGATATTCTTGTACTCGAATGCTAGGTATTAGTTTGGTTTTCTAAGCCTACTCTATCTCTTTCAGAGCCTGGTGTTCTTGGCTGGTTTGTTAGTTTGATTGATCAATTGTGGATTTTTTTTTAGTTTTATTTTGTTTTTTCTTTCTAAAAGGCTCATTCTTGATTGTGTTTTAGTAATACCTGATTTCTGAGATTTAAAAATATTTGAGATTTCAGGGTGCATAATTAATGAAAGGTGCTGGTAGATCTCCTTCAAAGATTTGTTTCTTAGTGTCTCAGTAAAAAATCTAGTGTCAATATTCAACACTCACACATAGTTTATTGATGCACATCTGCCCCACAAATTAAATAAAGTTTATGTTATTTCCTGAGCTTGGCCCCAACAATCCATCAAATATCTATGAAAACATTATATAAAATAACAGTCACTGCACTATTCCTTGAAGTGAGAAAAGGTGTGATAGATTGATTTTACACTGACTAATTCAGTTTTTGAAAGTGAAGCACTGTATTAGTCCATAGACTGTTTAAATCATAGAAACCAAACAGATGTAAGAAAATAAATGGGTCTTTAGTTTCAGCCTGTTACTAAGTATTGTCCAATGAACCATTGCGAAGCAACTTCTGCAATGTTAATTGCAGACAATTTTTCTCAATGATGGCAATATGATAGATAAAGTGATTTGTTCAGTGGTGATGATTCATTCATTTATAGATTAAACAATTTGCAAATAATCAGTGATGAACTAAACAGACTTTGATACACTGTGACTCCTTGTGCTCATTTTCTGCGAAAAAAAGCTAGCTTTAAAAATGACCTCTTTATACACAAAAACACTCTCTGTGTCCCAGTTCCTCAAGCTTTTCCTTACCTCTTAAAGGGACTATAGAGAGGAGCAACTGTTGAGATGGTTGTCATTCTCAATGTGCTTGAATTTAGAGAGGACTGGCTGATTATGTGGATTTACATTGCGTCTCCTGATCTGAGTGAATAAAAAGAGATTTGCACAGGATGTTACAAGTTCAGAGTGAAGAACAGTCTCAGTTGTGGAAAAAAATGAATTAAAAAAAAAAAAAAGAAAAAGAGGTTGCTCAGATCTAGAATCCAGAGGGGATTGTTAAAGACTCTGCTCCTGAAGAGAGGTTATTCTCTTGAGATGATAAGAGTTTGGAGAGAGAAAGGGAACTCTGCTTCAGAAAGAGCAGACTGGCTGTGATTCTAGGTGGAGTACAGAGTGGTGACAGAAGACTGGAGCAAAATCCTGCCAAGTTAAAAGAAAGAAAAGCAAGAAAGCAAGCAAGCAAACAAACAAACAAACAAAACTGATCCAGGATTTTATTACTTCATCTTTAATCCTTCATCTTGTGTATTATCCTTTTCACAAGAAGAAAAGTGGAGGAAAGTGGAATTTGGAGGAGGTGGTAAAAGTTAAATGGTGATGGTAATTTAATCAATTGCCCTAACTTTGAAGTGGCAATCTGTACCCTCCAAGTACATTGAACACTATGAGTCAATGGAAAGGAGTGACACAAATGCTTAGCCAGGGTCCAATTCACACAAGGAAAATGGAGAAAAAATGTTACATGAATATTTTATTCTGCTACATTCCTGGAAAAATATTAGTAGCTTTCAGTCGTATCTCAAAAGAAGGCCTGCAGAAGTAAACTAATTAAAAATATTACAGTTTCAATGAACTTCCAGAATGAAAATATTTTTGAAGTGTTTTTTTAATATATATTTGTAGTTGTGAACAAATCTGTTGTACAGTATAGAGATTATTACTGCCCAAATACTGTGATTTGATTATTTCACAGGTTTGTACGTGATTTTTTCAGCTGAAACAGCCTCAAATTTTCATTAAAATGTTGGGTACACTTTTTAAAATACATTTTTGTAGTCTTAGGACATGGGGTAAAGGTTTTAAACTAAAACAAAGTACAGTCAGGATTGAAACAAAGAAGGAATTTTTTTTGAGGGTGTTATGATCAGGTTCTTAAAAATATTAAAAATGCCTTTGCCCAAATTAAGGTGCAAACAAGATCATATGTCAAAATCAATAGTATGGATTTTATTTAATAGTAGATATAGCAGCGAGGGAAAAAAGGAAGAAAAATAAATAGGACAGAGGTTGGGGGACAGAAAGATACTGGCAGAGACAGATTAAATAAAATATCACCACTCTGTGGATCCCACTGTCATCCTGATCATCCTCTTCAGCTGGTCTTGGTGGGGAGGGTCCCCCGAAAAGCATAGAATCCAATGGGTTAATAGATGTCAAGGCCAGGAGGTACCTCCAGGTACCTCCCCCTGGGGAGGGGTCAGTTTGACATCACCTCTTGCAGCAAACTCTGGGTCTGTTGCATCACTTTGTGTAATGTGAAGTCCTGTGGTGCAAGGCCTCAGCAATGAGTCTGGGGAACACTTATGTATATGCATAAAATTCATTCCACGTGTGTTTGAAATTTGAAAACAACCAATATTAATAATTATACTTTGTTAATATTATCTATTTGGTAAGTAATTTCCAAAATAGTAATTTGTCATCTAGCTACATATATTGATCAATGTGTCTGTTATTATACTGAAACAAAAGCCTTGTATGTATTACATTGAGGTTTTTTAAAGAGGGGCTGGAGACAGTAAAAGAAGGGAAAACAGATTTCTTGTTCACAAAAACTGCTGAGGTTTAAATTGTTGACAGTGTTTTTAAAGAGAAAAAGAAAGCTATCAGACTATGTCTGTTAAAATATGCATTTTAGGAATCAGAACTACATTAGATGGAAGAATACACTAAATATATTTTGAATGGGGTTACTGCCCTTTTGATTCCAGCAAAAGTGTGAAAAGGAATTAATTTTAAAGTCAATTGCATCCAATGTTTGTCACATGATTTGTGGTACGTGTTTCCATTGATTGTGTAAAGAGAAACCGAATGAATGTGTGATTTAGTGTCTTTGCCCCCAGGGAAAAAACAAACAAGAACATTTTTTTCTCAAGTGTCTTTTTCTGTTTACAGCAAAGGCCAGTGTGACTGTACTAAACATACGCTGACAGGATGGGGGCGAAGCAAAGGACACAGAATCATCTTAAGAGAATGTGACTGTCCATGGATGCAGATGTTTACCGTGATACTGTGAAGATTTGTGCTAGACTTTAACTTCCTGCTTTGTGAGCAGTCCTGGTAAATTTAGATGAATTATCAGAGAGCATGAAGTGAAGTGAATACCCAGTTTTGTGCAGAATAATGAGTTCGGTTGCATTTTTGTTTGGTTTTTTGTTTTTGTTTTTGGGGTTTTTTATGTTTATGTTTGTGTTTGTGTTTTTGTTTTGTTTTGGTTTTGGTTTTTTGTTTGGTTTGAATGGTTTTCCTAGGAAACAATACAGCACACTTTTCATCTGATTGAAAAGAAAATGAAATTTAAATGCTTTAAAATGATTAAAAGGATAACCTTGTGGGTTTTTAGTATTTGCACTTTTCCTCATATATGTTACAGAGGGTATTTTTGTGGGTTTCAAACTAGATATTTTTTCTTGGCTAAATTCTGTAAGTACTTGTTGCTTTGGGATATTTCAAATAGGATTATACTTTTATAATTTTAGAGTATTTCAAACTATTTTAATTTTAAACAGTAATAGTATTATTATTTCTATTAAAAAATGTTTCCTTCAATCTCGATGCCAGTGATAAAAAAAGTGAAGATATACATATCTCTTCCTAAACTAGAAATTTAGAACTTGATCTAGGGTTGCTTAATTCCTTCTTATATCTATATAAATGATAAAGAGCTGAGGTGCAAATGCTTACAAGATACTCATTGTGAGTCCTAATCAGTCAGACTGAGAAACACAAACTGATAGGAATTCCTGCACACTCAGGCTTGTGGAAAATGCCATCTTTATATTCTGTCATGAATCAAGTTACTAAAATGCTTATATTCAATGTTTTTTAAACAGGGATTCAGTTGCATTGTTTAGTAGGCAACTCTCATAACTCAAGGTTTTGGTTTTACTTTATCCATTGTTTCTGCTTTAATTTCCTTTGGGAATCTTATCAGAAAAGAATGGACTGTAACAAGCAAAGAAATTGTCCTGATCAGATTGAATAAGGGAAAAAAAGTTGCAATATGGCAGATTCTGATGTGAAAATTTCTTGATAGAAATCTCTACTGTGAGGCCTTGCTGGGATCAGTCTGCCTGGAAAGACACTTGCAAGGACAGCAAATTTGTCTTCTTCTTCTGAGCAGTCATAAACATTTAAAAGTAAAAAAAAGAATATTCAAGGAAAAAAATGTACTTTCAAGTGAAAAAAAAAGTACTTAAAAAAAGTTATCAGTACAGCTGTGTGTCATACATATTGCAAAAGGAAATAGTCTAATATTTCATTTGATGGAATGGGAACCAAGAATTTGTGATAAAAACAAAGGAGAGACATTGTTGTATCCCTCTAGGGGGAATGGTTTTTCTCTCACCAGAACCCCTGTAACAGATAGCCACATGGTTTGGTCCTTCCCCCCCTAAACCTTGGCTGGCTAAGGGCCAAACTTATCTATCCCAGAGAAGGGATAAAACCTTGCCTACATTTCCTGGTCCTTCCTCTTGCTCTTGCTTCTTGCATCCTGCTTCTTGCCTCCTGCCTCTTGCACCTGCCACCACCAAGGAGGAACAAATAAACCATCTCTGCAAAGCACCTCTGTAGTAAGAGCCTGTTCTGATATCCNCTACACAAATTTTTACACCTACATTTATTACAGCAAACATGGAGAGAAAGATGAGCTGGGTGAGGAAAAATGTTCAGGTAACTAAACTTTCCTTCTAAAGGTTTAAACAGTGAAATAATTTGAGTATAAATCGTAGTCACAGAATCATTTAGGTTGGNGATTCTACAAGACATCAATACCTGCATAAGTTAAGAATAAGAATAATTCTTTTGATGGAGGTAGGCAGATTTGAGATATAAAATGTTACTTTATAAAGAAAATGCAGAAAAAAATACATTAGGAAAGAGAACCAAAACCTGAACAGAACATAGGGAAGACACTGTATAAATTGATTGAGAAGCACTTTGGGGTAATGAATATTTTTTAGGATGAGAATGCTGATTTCATATATAAGACAAGAGAAAGAAATCCCTGGTGTATTGAATAAGATAAAAAATCATGAATTAAGCAATGGCAAATGTTATAAATGAAAAGCGAGATCAAAAATTATAAAATAACAATTTATTAAAACAATCTCATCACCAAAAAGGAAAAGCCACAATAAAAGAAAAACAACACCGGTGTGGGTGGCAGAGTGACAGCCTCCAAGAGACTGATCCACCCTGTCCACACCGTACTGTCTCTGGAGTCCCATTTTTANGTAAATGTTGTTCCATCCTGCCCCATCCCTCTAACTTCTTGGGGAAGGGAGGGCTCATTCAGAAAGCCTGGCTGTGTACGTGTGAATGAAATGGTGCAAAAAGTCCAGTTTGCCTAAGAGGTATTCACCACGTTAACAATAAAATGAAGTTGTTTCCCCCTACACATCTTTCTTCATTCTTCTCTTTCTTAGCCTTTTCTTTTTTCTCTTTCTCTTTCATTCTCACTATTTATCCTGGGTATTGACCGTATCTACCTGGCAGGACCAACATAGGATCTCAGGACAGAGGATTTTTTTTCTCATTCTCTCTATTCTGTCTTCATTTGTCTCCTCCCTTGCTTTTCCTGGGAAAAGCACTGCTATCATATTCAATCCAGTAAAATTTAAAGCTTGCTAGCCACCACTTGTGGAAATGCGTTGTAAAATTCAGGACTTGTTAGCCAGCCTCTTTTGATTCTAAATATTGGGCTGCTTGCTCAAGTTAAGGTGCCTGTATAATAAAAGCAGGGAAGTTCCTTGACACGTGGTCTGGTGTCTTTGTTCAGACTGATGAGAACTTACCATGAACATCTCCCCCCGCTCAGTGGGTCACGACACAACTCCTTTCCACTTCTGTCCCTTTTGTTAGCTCTGCGAGTGGAAAAGACTCCTTGGCTAAACTGTGGATTAGGGTGTTTTCCCAGAGAAGAATATAGTGATATTGCTGAAGGCAAACACTTTCTCCTGTTGTCAAGCCCTTCGGCATAATGTGTTCACCATGTCATTTTCTAAATTCTTCTGCTATCCTTTTTCCTCTCTAAAGCATTTTAGAGTGTTTATGTTAAACCATGAGGCCAAGAGAGATGGCTTTAGAATTTTTTTGAAACAAGTTTGTGTTTTTCTGCCAGCCTCAATTTTGATAAAATGATTGATGCATTGTACTCAGAAGAATGCAAGTCATAGCCTTGTTTCACTATGACAGTAGAGTTTATTGCATTTGAGTAAATCTAAATAAACCAAATAGTGAGAGAATAATATCCAAAAAGCTTTAGGTTGACAATATTTCATGTTCTTTTTCCTGTTTTTTTCAAGCAAACAATATCTCTGTTCTTTAATTTTTTTTTTTTTTATTTTTTATTTTTTTTTGGCACATAGTCACAAATTCATACGGTACAGAATTCAGGGAGAACAAGTTTGCCATAGCATGGCAGATATAATGGTGCCAGTTAGCATTTCAGAACTTAGAGATGACTGGCCATCTGGGAAAGAGGGTAATTTAAGGGCAACATAATGAATAAGAATAAAAGCTGATATGCACTTTTTTTTTCATCTGCAGCAGCTACGGTGCCAAAAGATTGATATTAAAGTACAAAAGTCAAGTATTGTATGTTCCAGCAATAATATATTCATAAGTTTCAGTAGATCTGTCCCATTACTTTTGTTCCTAGCACATGGCTGTAGCTGATCTAAAAGCTCCTTTCAAGCCAATGCCACCTAGCTCACAACTAAAACTGGTACAGCATTATTTAAAACATAATTTAGTGTAAATTGCAGTTCCCTATGAATAACAGAAAATGAAGATGATAATGTGATAGAAAATTAATCCTATTAATTACAGCTTAAAATTGTGCAAATTGTTGACTGCCCAGAGGAAAGAATAAATCTTAACCATATAAATTTTGCTAAGTCTGACCAACTTCACCTGTTCAGTGTGGATTTCACTCTGGGGATTGTTATAGATACTTGTTTGTGGCAGCCAAATACTGGAAACTAAGCTACTCTCCTTATGAAGGTAGTGTGCTTACTGAAACTTCACATGCAGTGAATATGCTCAAAGGCATGTGTACTTGCAAAAATAAAGCATGTGTAAAACTGGATTTCACTATTGTTGGTAAGCATATATCATAAAATATATATCATAAAATTATATCATAAACATTGTCTTGATTTGGTTCTTCTATTCCTATGAAAGTGATAGTTTTTATCGCATTTGTTTTCATGAAATCTTGTCAAATAATGTATTTGAAAATATGCTTGTGCTTCATATGTAATTGAAAATGAAGTAAGAGCTTTTCTCATCAAAATCAGTATATCAGCCTGAAAAAAAAAAGACTGAATTTTTTAATCAAAAAAATTGCTTGATCAGTTCAAAGTAAGAGAGAAGGGAGCTCCAGTTTTGTTTCTCCATATTAATGTCCACGATTAGAGAGATAAAACTTTGTTTAATAGGTCTTTTCCTAACTTTTGGAAACAATTTCTCAGTTTTATAGACATATACACAGGTACACAGTCATCTTTGTATAGGGAGGTTATACTCATGTTATGAAATGTTAAATTAATCCTTTGAAGAGATCCTAAGGAATGAGTAAAGCTGAAGTTTCTTCATAGATCTTCTCAGCCTGGTGCAAACAACATAGTCTGTTCAGAAGAGGGACAAGACACCACTTTCACATATTCAAATCACAGATTTCTCTCCTCTGACATCTAAAGAGAAAAATCAGTNTTGGAAAATTCAAAATGTACACCACAACAGCTAGCAACACCTGAACTAACTATTGCAAAGCTGACTTCAATTCTTATACTCTAGAAAAGCTTATGCAGTATAGCTAGGAGCAATAAAAACCAAAAGAGAATAAAAGTGTTTTTTGGTTTGTTTTTTTTTT
>VXBB01012089.1:28397-77615 GCA_013399915.1 Illadopsis cleaveri
AAAAAAAAAGACATTGAACTTTTAAAGTAGAATTGGCATAGGAAACATGGCTTTCAACTTGCTAAGAATTTAGTCTGGAAATTAGAAAAAACTATTTCCAGAATATGAAAAATTTAGAACATTGCTTTTCAGTACTAGCAGCAGAGGTATGAAGGTTGCATATGGATCTGGAGTAAAGAGTAAAAATTGTCAATAAGAAGATTACAGGTCATTCAGGGTAAGGAGATTCTTTTTATTTTCACATTTTTATGACTCAGTAACAATAATTCTAACCATAGGATTTTACGACTTCAGTGCACATTAATTCTGTAATATTCATTATATCAGTTTGAGATTTATTCTTATGCTTCTATATTTTAAAGACAATACTTATGCATTGTGCAATATATAACATATATTTTATATAATTATACATTGTAATTCTTATGACAACAGTGACAGGGAACATATACTGCATGAGACATTTCAGAATTTGTGTGTATTTCCTTTAAAATCTTCCTATAAAATTCCATCAAAATTTAAAAGATTTGCAATGTTCATTATTCTATCATAGAAGCAACACACATGGGGCTATTTTTGTGAGATTTTTTGGAGTGTACTGCCTGTTTAATTATTTCATTCACCTTTTGTATCTTGCCTTTTATACAGGAATAGCAACTATCCTTTCCCACACAAATAGAACTTAAACAGATCTGTTCTTCTTCAAACTTGTGGATGACTGTCATATATTCAAAAGTCACATAACAATTCTGTACTCAATAAAGAATTGGGTACAGCTTCTTCTAAGTCCTTCTTTCCCATATAACAAAATAAAAAAAAAGATACCAGGAAGGAAAACTAAGTAAATTAGTCTCCCCCTCAGAAAAAAAACCACAAAAAATTATATTTTTGATTTGCTGTAAGATATTGTGTAAAGTTCAGATCAGCCAAAAAATGTTGAAGAGATTTTTTGCCACCTCAGAATAGTGATCTCTACAGAGTATGTGACAAAGTGTGCAGAAAGAGTTCACTAGGACCCAAGTTCTGCAAGGACTTCCAGACTAATGAGACTTTTCACATCATGAATACACAGCTAATTTAGCTCTTATTCATGTGTAATGAATCCTTTCCTAGCTGGGCTCTTTATGACTTTAGCAAAAAGTCTACTGTGTATTTTCAGTCCACAGTTTTCAAAGGCTTATCATTCTGTCAAATCTAAACAGATTTCCTATAGGACAGTGAAAGACACAGCACTTCAGTGAAGGTTATTTTGTAAAGCTTTATCTTTCAAATGAACTTCAATTCTTTTGACTGCAGAACCCATAGAAAAAAATGACTATGAGAGTGATTTATTTTAAATGTAACAATGATTAAAGATAAGTTTATTTTCCTACTAATTTCATGTTTAAATGGCAAACTAGTTACTTCAGGAAAAAAGAAAAAAGTTATAATACACGAAAGCATCACTATGATTTTGGTTTTTATGGAGAGCGCTTCTGGTTGTTGGGCATGAGCAAATGCAAGATTAGTAGAGACACTTCTTTTTATTATATTAGTGGGTGCTACATCTAATAAATCACAAAAATCTATTGATTTCTATATTTAAAAAAAAAACAAAAAACGCTGAAATTTCCTAGAGTATATTCTTGTGCTATACATTATTTTGCTGGTGCATATGTGAGGAAAGTTAGTTTCCTTGCAGGATGTTTTCAGACATCTATGACACCGAGATTTATCCTGTGAGTTTTGAAGTGGTTTTCTTTCTTACAGTGCTGGAGAATATTACTTACCTCCAGCTTAGAAACCACTGTCTATACAAAAGGTAACTAGAATGGAGTGAAATGATATTCTAGAAAAAAATTGTTATATGGCAGTGAGGAAGATTTGGCTTTAAAACGGTCTATTCACAAGGACAAAAAAGAAATTCAAATAAACTAAGCATTTGCAGGTACAATATTACGGAAAATCAGAAACAAAACACTCAAAAAATCAGAAGAAAATCAGGGAAATACTTATAATTTAGGTAATACCAGTTTTCTGAACAAAACGAGGCAGAAATCACTGGAAAAAATATCTTACATTCATGCAGTTCATAAAATCATGTGATCACATATTTGGTTATTCAAATTCCATACATAACTGTGTAAAAAATAAGGGTTACATATGGCAGTCTCATTTTGCAATTTCTCCTCAGAACTAGACGTTTTATCTTCAATAATGATGATATGATAAAAGTGTGATTTCCTAAGGGTTTGACAAAGTGAAAAGAAAATGTTAATACCATTGAAGTCAGTAAAAAATGCAGATACATGATGCTGACATTTCGACACAGTAGATACCTTCACCCCTTGAGCTTGAGTGAGCAAATGATGATATTAATAGATTATTAAACTCTGTGGAACAAGATTAAGTAGAAAATGGCACAGGAAGATGATTTCTTTTGTAGAGGCTTGCAAAGAGCCACTTCATTCGTTTCACAACTTTTTCTAGGATGATATTGAGGATTCAAGCATTTACTTTTGTCCTAAAAGCAGAATGTGCTTAAATAGTCACATTGTCATATGCTTTCTCTGTCTCTTGACACATTATATGCACAGCAAAAATATATATAGAGGTACATGTGGATCACATTTCTTTCCTTGTTTATTGGTCTGTCTCTTTTACCTTATGTCTCTCCTTATTGTCATTTGTTGATTCCCCCACTTTTTACTTCACCGTGTCCTATTTCTTATTTTGAGAGATTTTCAAAAGATTTTCTGATGATACTGCTCTGATTCCCTGTGTGTTCCTGTGCCCTTTGAGAACTTGTCTGCAGAGTGATGATGGTACCAGATCCTGCTTACAGTGCTTGGCACTACTCATGAACTGTTTCACCTCTGAATAAATAATAAAAAAAAAATGAAAAAAATAATTTTTAAAAAGTGTAATGTTAAGCATTGATGGCCCTAAAATAAATTCTTTCTCTTCTAAAGTATTTTTGGCTGGTTGGTTTTTAGTTTTGTTCTTCATATTTCTCTCCACCCACCGTGTCTTACACAGGAAATGTGATCTCAGCATTTAATTATGAGTTAAACTTTTGCACTTGGGCTGTTCAAAGGAATTTCAATTAGTCAAATGAGACAGAATATCTTCATTGACCTTCAAGCCATGCTGCAAATAAAGCAAGATCAGTTTTTCACAGTGTCTCCCTCTGCTGAAAAATCTTAGACAGTAATGATAGAGGTGAACAGAGATGCTTTTAAAGATGATTCTTTGTGCAAAATTATGGTACACCAAAATGTTACATACTATGCAAAGAGAAAGGGAAATTATTTTTCTACTGCCAGTCTGCCATACAACTTTACATTTACTCAGAGAGGAGAACAGAAGACTAAAAAAGCACTTGCCCTGCATGACTCAACCACAAAATGGCACAATCAGGGTTTCTAGCCTTTTCTAAGCTAACACTTCCTCATAGACAAGCTGCAGCAGTCCAGTTTAGATGCTGGATACAGGATTAAAATGTGTCTATTGAATTAAGTCATATGATTTGAATTTCAGTTCATGACTATGAACTGTTTCAAAAGCAAATGCTCAGAAAGCATTCAGGGAAATATTAGGTAATTATTTCCAGGTTTTCAGAGGTAAGTAGTCATTCTGGATGTCTATCTTTTTCTGTACTTAAAATGGAGTAGCACTGAGTGGGAAGTTTTCAGTATGTTCTGAAAATCACAGCTTTTAAACCAGCCCAAAATAGAGAAAATTAGTATTTTCAGTTTTAAGAAAACTGAGATATGAATATACAGGGAAAAAAGGAATTGGTAATGAAAAAATAAGGATCTCAGGTGATTACTAAACAGATATAGGCTTTACTTCTATTTCTAATGTATCCCACACTGGTTAGTGTGGGACTTCCTAGTCATGAAGAGTTGTTAACTTATCCTGAAAATGCAGTTCTGGTTGCTGTTCATACATACATGTTTCCAGCTGGTAAATTCTTTCCTAAAGTAAAACTATCAAACTCAAAAACCCTGAGTCAAAAACAACCTCTAAAATTATACTACTTATTCTTGTCCTTACGTCAAGCTGGGCACAGCAGCCAGAATAACATAGTTTGGTCTATTCAAGCCATGAAAGGATGGTCCCAGCATACACACAGAATGAGGAAGTATTTAATTTGAATTTAGAAACACTTGAGGCACATTAGCAACATTCTTTACTGCTAAGTGGAGCCTTGCATGCCAACTGGCATAAAAGAAGTAGTATTCTAACTTACTCCCTAGTGCTAACCATTATAATTTTAGACTGGGCCGTTTTGAAGGCTTTAAATTCTCTTCACCTTTCCATCTCCAAAAAAAGATTATTGAATTCCCTCTTCTCAAAACAAGATGTTTTGCAAATGACTGTTCTTTTTATGTTCTCCTTTACTTATTGTGTGCATGACACAAATTGTCGATATCCCATAGAATAAAAATAGAAAAAGAAAAGACAGGCCAAGAACTAGCATTGAGCTGACTCTAAACTTTTCAAACTAATGACTTGACATTTATCACCTTATGCTTGGCATAAAAATAGTAACTACATGATTTATATATAATGATTCTCTCCTATAGATTTCCCAATAAAATTATAAAAAAAATCCTTCTTCCTGATTTTGTCTTTCTTTTTTACACATGCATATAGATGTGGAAAAATATGGATGCTAAAAATATCCTTCTAAAATAGAGAATTTGTAAATATTCTCTAAGCCATCATTAATAATGAATACAAATTTTGCATAAAACAAGAAATCCATGAAAGACAGATATTTTTGTATTAGATCCTAGTTGGCCCAGGGAAAGATCTAGAAAAAGATCAGTGAATGATCTTTATATGAAGAGTAGATTTCAACCTCATTGACGCAGGAAAAAGACAGGCAGGAGCCTAAAGCCATGCACTTTCTTGGGAGGAGGAGGCTTGCAGAATATTTTTATACGTTCTATATGAATGTGCACACTGAAGTTGCTACTGATGAATGAAAGGAATTATGTAGCGTCATTACCCATCCTGGATTTAGACAACTTCCACAAATCTTACAGAACTCTGAGGAAGGCCATGCTCAAGTACTGGGTCCTCATAAGCCCTTTCTTTGTACTCTGCCTGACCTCTGTGCAATGTGATTGCAATTCAAAGTGGCTATAGAAGCATCAGAGAAAACTAGAGACTACCCATGTGCAGTGTGTTGGTAACCATGCAGATTTGGCATCACACAGCTTCTCACATCAAAAGGCAGACATAAAACTCTCTAAATCTGCAGCTGGCACCCAAATTAGCTCATATCAAGCCAGTTATCTCTAGTTTTCACTACTGTCACTATTGTTATTTTACACAGAGTCAGTTAAAATATTCCTGTGGAGAGCATTAGTGGCAGCTTTAGTCACACTAGTGAAGAAAATTATTTGCCTATCCCAAGAGTTATGTTGCTGATTCATGTTGGTATCAAAATGATAACTAAATCAAAGTGACTGAACTAACATGTATTTCCCATTTACAAAAATTGATTTAGAGTGTGACTTAATTTTGCTTATATCTAATTGGTTCGGCTTTTAACAAAGGAGATAGGATGAAGGAACCTATTCCAGCAGCACCCAGCACTAATCTATAATGTTTTACAACATTGCAGTCTTTAAATGATAATTCTTGAAGGTAAGGAAGGGTTTCAAAATCAAATGACATTATTTTTACTTGTTTGAATAATGAGGTAAATGTGGAATTGCAAACTGGGAGTGATTTTGTTGTTGGGGCTATGGAGATGGTGCCTGAGATGGCAACATCGTTTTTCAAGAGTGATGGTTTGCTGACTCAGAGTGGCATGTCTCTGTTTGACCTACACATTTACGATGTGTTTCCAGTGGCTTATTTCTATTCCTATTGCTCACTTTGCACTGTTTTTATTTGAATTGTCTAAAAGCATAGAACATAGAAGTTATAAAATATGATGCTTTATGATGGTAATTACATTTGGCTTTTGTATTTTTCTCACTTCACTCTAATTTGTATAGTTATTATAGGTACTTTTGTACAATTAAAATTTAATTAATAAAAAAAAATTAGCTTAGTTTTATCCTCATATTCCTGCACGCTGTTTCTTCAATGTTCCTAGAGATCTCTCTGTGGAAGGACAGCTGCCCTAACTGCATAGCTTTGGCAAAAGTAATATCCAAATATGTGACTGGACATCAAATTGTTACTACTTCAAATGCAGCTGGAGATTCTCCTCCTTTTTGACTACAGAGGAAATCCAGTGCTGCCAACTCGTTACTTTCAATACCCCAAAACTTTTCTCTGCAGCCTTTGCTTTTGATGGCATTACACGTTTCAGTGTGATGACCATTAACATTTTCACAGGAGGAATAGAACATAATTTGGACTTTAAATCACACACTGGTGCTGCTGAGGAGCTCTTCCAGTTGCAGTCTTGAAGATTTAAATCTTCAAGTCGAATCTGATGAAAAAGACAGCATTTGCTACAAAGGTATTGTAGCCATGATGTAGCAGCAAAACAAACAGAAGAAAATTCCTAAATGCATTATAGGGCAATCCTATATCTGGTCAAGAAATATAGAGTTCAGAAAGGAAACAGATGCATATGAGGAAGACATTGTAAAAGTACAATGTACCTGGTGGGAATGGACCCATAAGTACCAGATCTTTCAAGAATGTTTCCTGAAAGGTCAGAATGAGTTATGTTACTTTCTCTACAAATATGAGTACTAAAAATTCTTGCACTGGTAAATTGAAGCTAAGAAAACCTTATTTGAACAGTTCAGATTTCAGAACTGTGAGTGAGTAAAAATACAGTCCACCAGAGTCCTGATGTATGTTTCTGAATGCTATTTGGAACTTACCTGTTTCATTAATTTAAGCTGATGAGGGTGATTTTAGTTCCCCTACAAGGCTAGGCTGGAAATGATGAGTGGAAAACAAAGTTTCTTTGCATTTTGATAAAGAAGCCATTTTGCTGACAGTGCTTTTCTGGTCTTGATGATATTTTTAATGTTTGAATCACTGGCTATCTAGAAGCAACTTCATAATCCAAAATTAAGTCAATGAAACACAAATGTAGTGGAAATAACTCTTCCATGTATGTGTGTGTATGTATATGAGTGACGGGAGTTGGGGCTCATCCTGCCCTACACTGCACGTTCTGTGTCTTCCAGAAGAGCACAGAAGCACACACATGGCTAATGGGGACTATGTTTTTCCTGGCTGGAACCCTACTGCATTACTGTTTTGTTTCCCCAGGGTTCAGTTTGTACCTGGTCAGATTGCATATGTATTTTGTTTGGTGCTCAGTCAGCTGTCAGCTATTTGCCTCAAAATCCATATCTTCCTTCCCTTCCAAAAAGGAATATAAGAAAATATTCAGAAGTCCCTGCATAGCAGGGAAGAAACTGTTAATAATTTATGTATGCATTTAACAATTTTAGCTTTCAAATTACACTGTTATCTTGTTCTTACAATTCCTTTCTCTCTCCATAATTAAAAAAAAAAAAGAATTCTCTAACTGCATAATTATGTTTCTCTTATCTGTATAGATTTTGCCTTGCATGTATTCCTCCTACTTGTTATTGGCAATTTTCTCTTTTATATAAAAAATCAATATTGTTGCTTTAACATTTTAGTAATTACAAAATACCTTGAGGGCATTATTCCTCCGAAGCATGTGTATGACTTTCAGTAATCCTTAATGAGTTTCACTTGCTCATCAAGGTGAAAATATACCCTATAATGTTGCATCTAATTTTCCTTCTTTGTCCTTTTCCTTAGCTAACTGCTTAGTAATGAGATGCTAATAAGGCTGTGACAGAATATTTAAAATAAAAAAAAAAAAATCAGAAATGGAGCTAGCTTTGCACTTAGATCAATCTTTGAATATCATCATATAGCAAGGCAGGATACACCACACTTGTAGCAATACTTCTTACAATATTTACTGTAATTTTAGAACTTTTCATCTGTCATGTTCACCATAGGAAGAAAATGATTTCTTCAGTCCAGAACGAGTTAGAGTGATCCCAGTATTGGCTGTAATGCCTTTAAAAAGGAACACTTGACTTTCATTTTGATAATGTGAAATGTCAAACGGATTGTTTCTTTCCCAGATATCAGCCAAGTGAGGTTTTCCCAGTTCACTTTAACCTTGCTGTCCGCTCACTTTAATGGAATCTTATCAAACAATCTTCATGCTCTCCTGCACAGCATGTGATCTTCCTTCAGTTTTCCTAAAATGAAAATAGGGAAATACTCTGTGTCATTTGGCTGGCACCTGTCTCCTGAACTGACATGGGATCCAAACCAACTATTATTTTCACCACTGAGGCAAGATGCAAAAAAAAAAAAAAAGTGTACAAACTATTAACTTTCTGACACTTTTTTTATTTAGAAATATTGGCTTCAACTTTAGATGTGAAGCTAAAGTTATATGTAGTTGTTGATATGTAGGGTCAGTCTCTCTTAAATTTTGCAGTCTGTTACCACAGGTCAGGCCTGTGTGAACTTTTCTTTCACAAGTCCAGATGAGATCAGCTAAGCCATTTGTATGTTTTCATGATCCCATTTTGGTGCACATGACACTGTGACATACAGATAGGATAGTAATAGAATGTATGAACACATGTATTAGTCTACAGATTATTTTCACCCTTAAGTCTGAAGTACTTTCAGTAATGTGGATACTTTTCACATAGTTAGTAACAGTTTAGGGTAGTAGGGTAACTTTTCACATTTCTTAAATGTTCATTTATCAAACTCATTTTAGAGATGGCAAAATGTTACAATGCAAGACTAAATTACTTTGCCAAACTTCTCAGAGGATTCCCCATTTCTCTCAACTCATTCTTCTACCATTGTTTTAAATGGGAAATACATCTTTTTTTATGTCCTATCTAAAGCAAGAAATTACACAACAGTTAAGCTTTTTTTATCCTTATCTTTTTTATTTCCAAGAAGTTATTGCACCATCTCACATGTATTTTACCAATGAATTTTTATAATTTCTTGGTAAACTTTGGCATCCTTTCTTTCCTATCCCACAAGCCCAGAAGGATACCATCTCTACTTTATTTTTCAGTGTTGTTTTCCTTCCAGTACTTTGCCTTCTTGTATTAACATTACGCATTGTCTTGAGACCAAACTTGGAGATACAAAAGATGCTTTACCTTTGGCATTTCCCAAAGAATGATCTCATACCTAGACCAAAAAAAGGGTTTTTAGTTTCTTTGGCTTTGCACCAACCTGCTGAGTCATCTGATATGTGTTAATTTATTAATCTTGTTTGCTCTTCTATTATCCACCAGCACAATTTTATTAATAACTAGATCTGTATTTTTCCATAAATGAAACAGAAGGCTTGATGCAAAAAGCCTGAATGCACTTCAGAAATGAAGATTTAAACAAGTGATGGAAAGACTGGAAATTAATTCTGGATGCTTTTCCTTAATTATTTTACAGTTCACAGCTGGATTCATGCTGATTAAGCTAAATTAAGAAATTGACTACCCTTGGCAAGACTGAACAGATATAAGTGACCAAAAAGCCAGAGAATTATTGCTTTAAAATTTGATTTGAAATCTGACTGCAAGAATAAAATAATCTAAGGGAAAAATAAAAGCAATTTAAAAAAATTAAAAAATAGAGAATGGGCCTGTCAAACTTATGTAGCTGAGAAAAACAATAAAAACATTTCTTATTCTAGACTGCTTCCTTTACTTTTGTATCTTTACCTTTCCTACAAGTAAAGAAATCCTTTGCATTGCAGTGTCTCTGTTGTTATATAGAACAGACTATTTGGTGTGTTTTACTGCATTCATTAGGTGCTCCCACAAGCATGACATTTGTGGAGATTACCCTTTTTAATTCTTTCTTGGCCACTGGATCCCTTGGACTGATTCACTTCCTGGAATTAAATTCAAACAGACACACACAAACACATATCTCTTTTATGCGTAGGCTTGTGCATATATACACACACATATCTGTATATATGTCTCTCTGTGTCTATATAAAGTCACATATATATGTATATACAAACATATTTGTGTGTATATATATCCATATAGCTCTCTACAACAGAAGAATTTCCAAAGGTGCTGCACTTGAGCCTGAGACACTGGATAATATTGACTAGAGGAATTAACAAGTAACACTGTTAAGCAGCTCTGGAAGTCTTCAGTATGTTTCATCATGCAGATAAGCTTGAAACGCAGAATGGAGAAGCCTATAAGGGCTTTTAGGTCCTGGCTTTCTTACATAGAGCTTGCAATAGACCTCTTGTCTAAGAGGTAGCTTGAGCCCTTCAGAGCTTTTTGGCACTGTGCCTCTCAGATTCTCAGACTGGAGGTTTTAGCAAGACCATCAGCCCCACCGTGTTTGTACACTATTAAGCAAGCTACAGGATCTTGGTAATTGTTCAGTTACCAGACAATACATGCCAGAACTGGGGACACCAGCCAACTGCTTCCAGGGAAGATTCATCATGTAGACTGACCCAGAACAAATAGGCTGTGTGAACCTGTCCCAGCTTTTGACAATCAAAACTTTGAGATTCCCTGGTCTGGTAGTATTCTGGTCGATCGGTCTCAGACCTGCTGAACTTGGCAGCATGTAAATTGATTGCTCTGAAGCAGCCTGGCAGGACTAGAGGATTTGTCTTTGATTTGGCAAAATGTAGTCAAACCTGAGATGAGTCAATCAAAGCAATTAGACTCTGTGAAATGCTTTTCAATGAAAATATTTCCCTCAGAAATGTCGGGCCATCTGTACTCAAGTTAATAGAGTCAGTTCTCACTAAGGTCATAAATATGTATTACATGCATGTTTCCCCTCAGCATTATACTCCAATCACAGTGGGCTTTTGGGTAAATGTTAAGTCAGAGGTTTTGCAATGCACGTAGTATTTCACATTTTGACCAGCAAGCTTTGTGTTATGTTTCCTACTTTTTTTTTTTTTCCCCATATAGGTTCTGTGTGTATCTTCCTGAAATGGAGCATGCACTGTGCAGCTGTTTAGGGCACTTTCGATATAACTTTTTCCACAGTATCTAATGCTTTCTTTACCCTGTCTGCACCTGAAAAGAGTTGCTGCCTTACAGACCAGAGTTATTCAGGTTATAAGACAACCAGAGACGTTCCAGTTTGTGACTCATTATTTATATATGTAATATTTATCTGTGACTCACTCTTCCTGGACACCCGAACTTCTTCTTCCTGAACTATCATGGCATTAGAGCACAAGCAGTATGCACATTTATCCTTCTCCTACTTGGGTATGTTCATATATCAGAAGGGTTCATCAGATCTACTTAAAATGAGGATTAGTCTGAAACAGGGAAGGTGGACCTTGCTTATAATAACTTGAAGTTATGGAAAAAATTATGATTACTGTAAAAGAGATATTCACATACAGCTATGATACTGAAAGCCTCATCTGCTGCACTGACCTTCCTGCTTTGCATACAGCCAAAAATTCATCAGTTGTAGCCAGATAACTTGATTTAATTCTCTTACCCCTGCCTCATTAAGATTCATAAAATCAGTATTTCTCAGACTATTTCTCATCAAGGCTTTTACTCAAACCTGCTTTGAAATTTCTCCTTTGCATTCCATCGTTGATATAAAATGTGAGAAATTTGGGTTGTTTTGGCTGCTTGCTTGATCAGCGGTTTTATTTGTCTCTATTCTACAGGAAATCAGCTTCACATCTATTTCCTAGATAAAAGTGAGTGGTGTGACACTTTTCCACCACCTGCCTCTGATTCTAGGGGAGTAAACTTGCCAGGCTGTGGTGAAAATAAGAGGCAACTCTTCTTCCTAGTTGGGTGATTCCTTCCCCTGAGAATCAGAAGGTCTTGAATTTTCATCCTAGGTCATAAAGGTCACACTAGTAAACTTAGTGTTCAGGGCAGGGTATGTGATGACTCTAACCATTAAAATAATCCCGGATAGTTTAGGTTCATGATAGCTAATGCCTCCCAGGTTGTGCCAAGTAGTCTGGAAAAAAGTTTTTGACGAGAGCTAAGAGTATTCCTGGTGCTCCTGCCAAACAGTGTGGATGAGGTGTGTATGAGGGAAGAATGACAATTTAATATGCGCATGTTAGTCCTAGTCCATTCTGTTCACCAGCATAAACATAAAACATCTGTGAGATGAAAGTCAGTGAATGAAATGCTGAGCCAAACCTTTGAAAATACAACTTTTAATCTTTCCCATTACACCTTTCTTGAAGACACTTATCACAAGATTAAAATCTAACAGCCTGCTCTTTCTGGGTGACTGATATCTGTTACTAGATTTAAAGTAAAAACATTTTCAATACATATCTAATATGTTCATCCTGGCATCCCGAACAAGCAAGATAAAACAGTTTTGATAGAACAGGACAAGTGAGAGTCATAGACTATATCTTCTCAAAATGGAGAAGAAAGAACTAAATGTGGGTGTAGATTTTTGTGGAAGACATTTTAGGATGTCTAACTTCTCTAATGAATGATAAAGAGATCTTTATGATTCCATCCGTGGGACCAGTGCTTAAAATTTAAGTATTTAGATGTGTTACCTCCTAAATACCCTTTGAATCTACGCCAATGAGACTTAGCATTTTGAAACCCCCATTGCATAACAGTGAGACAGGAGAAAAAGAAAACTAAATTTTAGTCAATCTGCCTAGGAATAAATCATAACCCTGCGGATATATTTTTACAATGCCTCTAATGGGAATTCATTGGGACTTTGAAGGGATAGACAGAGAAGGAGAATGCATCAAAGTATTTGAGAAACCTCAAAGGAAACAAATAGAATTGGAATTATTCAGTGTGATTTCATATATCCTAAAACCGTCTAAATAGACTGGTCTTAAAGCATACATTATAGCTCAGTGGACTAACTTGGAAGAAAACCAAACTTCAATAATTGTCTTTCACATATAAAATTTGCATTTAAATAATGTTAATGAACTAAGTGTCAAAGTCATAAAAAGAATTTTAAAAATCCTTCTGGGTCAAAAAAGTCAGTTATGTTTTTAGAAGTATGTATATAAATGCCTGATGAGTTAAAAGGGTTGAACTTGCAGATTTTCTCTAAGAAAAATACTGAATTCTGCTCTTTACTAGACCCTCCAATGCATTTATTGTTCTGATGTGAGCCAAATGTTTCAGTTGCAGCAAGTTCTTTTTTTGAAGAAAAAGGATTTCACAATTGGTGATTTATTCAATGGGCCAACATCAGTTGTAGGTGGCTCGAGTGCCAGGTCCTGTACTTGGGTCACAAGAATGTCCAACACTACAGGCTTGGAGAAAAGTGGCTGGAAAGCTGCCTGGTGGAAAAGGACTTGCAGGTGCTGGCTGAGAGTCAGCTGAACCTGAGTCAGCATGTGACTTCGTGGCCAAGAAGGCCAATGTCTTTCTGGCTTGTGTCTGAAATAGTTTGGCCAGAAGGACCAGGACAGTGATTGTTCCCAGAATAGTGAAACTACACCTCGAATCTTGTACTCAGTTTTGTGCCCCATATTACTAGAAAGACACTGAGGTTCTGGAGAGTGCAGCAGAGAGAATGGCAACAAAGCTGGTGAAGGGTGTGGAGCACAAGTGTTATGAGGAGCAGCTGAGGGAGCTGGAGCTGTTTAGCCTGGAAAAAAAAAGGAAGTTCAGGGGAGAACTTATCACTCTCTACAACTGCCTGAAAGGAGGTTGTAGTGAGGTGGAGGTTGCTCTCTTCTGCCAAGTAGAAGTGATAGGAGAGAAAAAGTTCTCAAGTTCTCCAGGGTAGGTTTAGATTGGATATTAGGATAAAAATGTCTTTCACTGAAAGGGTTGTCAAGCATTGGAATGGGCTACTTAGGGGAGTGGTGGAGTCGCCATCCCTGTAGGATTTTAAAAAAAACATGCAGATATGTCACTTAAAATGATTTTTTGGTGGGCTTGACAGTGTTAATTTAATTGTTGGACTTCAAGGCCATAAACTTTCTTTCTAAATTAAATGATTCTATGATTCTGCTTTTTGACATTGTCAAGAGAAATCCTCTGGTTCATGTTGTTGCTTAACTGGAAAATTTCAGTTCTAAATACCAGTTTATGGGGAAACTTTCTTGTTGAGTTATCTGTGTGAAGATTAAAAGATCGACATCTCTGAAGTGTGTTTTTAAACTGATAGTAAAATGAAGATGTACTTAAGCTAGTGCTGTATTTTAGTAGCATTTTTCTTTTGAGGCACTAGTGATTCTTTCAAAATGTGTTGTAGCTTCTTTTGTGTACAGTCCTTGTTGTATAGATGATATTAGAGATCAGTGCAAAGAAAAATGTGCCTTTAATACCATAGAGATTTTATACAAAATTTGTTTCAGATGAGAAATGATAAGTGGTACCGTACTACTCTGTTTCAATGTTTTCTGAATAAAACATGTTGTATTTCCCTTCCAAACCACTTATACCCTATGAAAAGTTAAATAAGCAATATTTAAATTGAGGTAATACGTAAAATACTGAAGTGGTGTTTGTGGTGTTTTTCAGACTTTTTATACCCTATGAAGTACTCAAGTGAAAATTTAGAAGAAACATCTACCTACTCCGCTGATGAAAACCAACCCCCAAAATCCTGTGCTGGATTTGTGCCACCATATACAGTATAGCCTCTATAATGTTATTTTTTAATTTTCTTAAAAGCCATAGTTTTCTTTTCCATTCCATTTGTTTCCTTCCACGTGACGAGGAACATATGGCCGGCTACATATTCTTAAAAAAGAAAATACTTTCAATGTTTTCATATGCTGCTTCTATGGAACATAAGCTCAGTAATATTATTGTAGTGCATTTTGCTATATTTTGTTTCATTCTTGATCAGAGAAGGAAAACAATTGGTAAAAGCCTGCCTGAAATCCACTTTTCCTCTTGAGTCTGTCTGTAAGTGAATTCAAAATATGTTAAGAGGAATCTGTCTGAAAAGATAATCTTTACATACCAATTCCAGTTGTCTGGGAAGCGCCTTGTGTATTAGATCAGTATTAATAGCTATACATGTCCATGAGCACACAGTGATGTAACTTACAGTTATTTCTACAAATTACATCCAGAAAACAGCTATTTTATTAATTGTTGCAAGTTGAATTTATCTCTGCAAGGCCAAGTAGACGAACAGCACAGAAGCCCTTTGGCAAAAAGAATGGTAAGTGGCTTCTATGGTCCCTCCAGTAGAGATCAAACTTACAACAAACAAAAGGTGGAAAACATAATGAATTTAGCCCATGTACATGCTGGATTTTGACATGTTTGTCTGTACATCAATCAGCAGGAAAGACTGCACCTCAGAGGAAGAGAAAACTAACAGCTCTCAGAGATGCCACTCGAGGAGACCATGGTCGTCGTATTTAATTTTTTTTGCTTATATCTGTACAATCAGTTGCAATGTAAAAAGGGGAGAGATAAGAGCTAGCAAGGTGGGAATCTTCGGTTCTGTTGAAATTATTATTTTGTGTCTGGTTTGAGAAAAACATCTATTACAGTTTTTCTATCCATTACTAAGGTGTGGGCTTAGGAAAAGAAATTAATACTCTAATGAGTAGAGGTACTTAAGTTGTTAAATGCTTTCTTGATACATAATATGTCTGTTAGCCTAGATTGGTTTCTGTAGATATAAGTCTAAAGAAATAAAGACAAGGTAGATTACAGCTGGTCTGTAAAGGCAGGGAATTCCTATAAAAGAGTAATGTTTGGAGCTGGATATTCATAACCAGAATCATGCAATTGATTGCCTTCTGTGATCAGACTCTACGCTTTTACAGAAAATCAATATTGTAATCAGAGGTTATCATCTTGAATGCTAAAATTCGCACCTAATAAAATGGTTATCTTAAAAAGCAAAGAGAAGAGAAAACCATACCTCAAACCCTTTCCTCTCTTAACATTCATTATTGTTTGGGTAATGATACATCTTGCTTAGCCAAGATGAGTATTGTTGAACTATTTCACCTTGATTAGGGGAAAAAAAAAAAAAAAAAAAAAAAAAAAAAAAAAAAAAAAAAAAAAAAAAAAAAAAAACCAACAACAAAAAAAAAAAAAAAAAAACAAAAATTAAAAGGTNTCTAAAAGAAAAAACAAAACACAAATTTAAGAGTTTTCAGTTGAATTGTCAAATAATTGCAGAGGCTAGTCAGTCTAGATGGCTTGTTAAAAAAGCTACACATTTCTGTCTCAGTGCACATAGCACAATGCTTGAAATATTAGCTGCTCTGTGCATTAGATTAAAATTATATACTTGAATTTGAAGCATTATACTTTGACAGAACTATACTATGACAAGAAAGTACTCTGCAGAGAAACCATCTAATAGCTGTGCAAGTAATTATCTTCATATGCATTTGTGATGTTTTAAAACAGCAGAAAATTTTATTTTACTTGTACAGCTCTGAAATACAGCTGATCAAAAGACTGAGCTGTAAGTATGAAATTGTATGCTGTAATTCCAACCCTTTGTACCAAGGCTCTGAGAGAATAAATAAGATGCAATACTCCAGTTGAAGGCATTAGTAAAGCCTAGATAAGTTTTGGCATAAAATTGATTAAGCTACTCTAACAACATTTATGCTATATAAAAAGGAATATAGACAAGTCTTGCATTAGTGGAGGTTTGAAAAAAACACAAAATATGTAAAAAAAAAAGACAAAATATGATGTTTCGAGTCAGCTCATTGATAGTTCAAAAAAAAATCCTTAGAATCTGAACCTATTTAAAGCTTCAAAATGCTAAACTATTTCACTCCTTCTGAAATAGAAATAGCTCTGATTCATTTAGAAACTCACCCTTCTAGTGTAATCTTTCTGTGAATATTAGGAGTACTTACCTGTGCTTTCCCACAATTATTTTCCCAGACACATGCTGTGGTGACATTTACAGTAGACACTCTCTGTAGGGTGTTTAAAATGTTTGCATGAATCTTGAACCTACTATTACTAGGAACATATCAGTATAGAACCATCCATTCCATGCCCATATCCATTCATAATAAACCACACCAGTCCTCTGCTAGGATTGCTGATACTTATAATATGTTAATTCATTCATTTGTCTTTATGTTCTCCCATTTAGAACCAAAGTGAAATGCTACATTAATAAATGACCCTTCTCTGTAGGAAGGTTTAACTCTTGAAGGACATTATAGTGGTGACCATGGCTTACTTTCTTCTCTGTGGCTTTGATTCTATTTTTCCAAAAGTAAGAGGATTATTTTAATAAGTGCTGTTGGTTAGAAATCATATTCTGTGTGTTTGAAGATTCATACATATTATTATATTTTTTTTCTGCAAGATCCAAAATTTGTTACTAAATAGGAAAACAGATACCAACATTTAAATGTTGGTAATCTCATACCAACAAATCTCATTGTTGCAAATCTCATATTCTTCAGTCAGTGTCAAACAGTTCTTTAGGGGAAAAAAACATATGCAAAAGATTGTGGTAACTTAGAATAACCTTCATTAATAATTTTTTTTAAATAGTTACAATGATTGTTTCTTGGTCATTCATCCATTCACAATTGATCAGATAAGGAAAAACAAGTAAAAGAAGTTAAAATATACTTTTAATCACTGTCTTAAAGGAGATTTCTCCTGAAGGACAAAAGATTTTCGTTATATATGCACATCATGTTTACTGTGTCTGCAGAGACCCTCTACCATATCTTGCAATAAAATTTGTGTTTAGAGCTCATTAAAAGCCTTCCTTGATATTTACAGAGGGTTCTCTTGTGTATTCTAATAACTATTTCTTTGTCTTGAGCACAAAAACTCTGAACATATAAACCAAAAAGACCCACATGACATTGCTCATACAGTACTGCTGTTAAATATTTAAGATCATCCTTAAAAAAAAATCAATAATATTTTTATAGCCATGAATTTAGCAACTAAATATGACATTAAGAATAGTCCTAGAATTTCTGGTTCCAGAAATCCTAATTTGAACTACATGGGAGAAATTAATTTTGGATGAGAGATAAATTGTCCATAATTTTTTTAATGATATATAACCAAAATGAACAAGAGCTGTTTTTTTTTTCGTGCTTCCATCACCTGCTGTGATTGGAAAGTCAGCATTTGCTAGTGGTCATGAACTGTTAGCAACAGTTAGAGTAGTTGAAATTATTCAATTTCCTTTGCTAATTATAAACAGTGTCATCACCTGGTTTGTGGGGTTTTTTTGTAATTTCATACCAATTACAAGAAATAATAACTTGATAGTAAGATGAGACATTACAAATAACAAAATAAGGTGAAGGCTATTCTGAGATTTAGTATAGGATAAGGAGAATTACACAAAGCATTATATTGCTCTGCTGAAAAACAGCAGAGCAATATAATGTTTTGGGAGTAAATGAGGGACTATTCTGAATCTAGAGATGCTGAAGTGATGAGTAAAATACCAACCAGCTTCTTGGGCACTGAAGGAAGGCCACTCCAAATTGCTGTTTATTAAAACCTGAAATATTACAGTAGTTTTTCTCCCAAATCCAAGAATTATTTCTGCTGATGCAATAAAGAAGCATGATCCCAGCTGAATTGAAACTGAAAATATATAACAAACTGGTATTTTTACCTTAAGGATGTCTTCACAGTTTGATACATATAGCAATGAGGAGTTATCATGTAATTAAGAGTTAAGAGACCACTATTATAACAGCAGCAGAACAGTTAACAGAGAAAAGTAAAATATCAGATAAAAATGTCTGGTGATATTAGTAAGTTTCCTTTTCATTTTCACATTAAAATATCAATATGTATTACACACAATTGTGTTTGTTATCATAACCATATTAAAATTTACAACAAACCTTCTAATTGTAATATCTCCTGCAATACTTACTTTGTATTTACATTACTCGTGGAACATACTCTACTTCAGCTGAGTAGAATAAAGTAAAGCAAATAGCTAATTTCAGTAAACTGTATTAAAGATACAATATAATTTCCATATAGTATAATATTTTCTATAATTTTTGAGTTTTACCACATAAATTGTACATAAAGTATCTGTTAAGTAATGGACCTCCCTTTCTTTCTACATCTTCCTTTTTACTTTTTTTACAAATGAAACTTTAATAAAAGAAAAATTCTAGCTCAGGGTGTGCTGCATTATGCAGTCTAAAATGTTTAAAAGCTCTGACAGCTGGTACAAGCATACACTATGTTATGGGAAAAAAAAATATTAGTACATTTTGGTAGAAAAAGTTACATTTTCTAAACTTAATAAAACTGTATCAACTTTTCAACTTTCTTAAGTTCTTTCAGGCATATTTTACTTCTTGCCTATTATTTCTGTAGTAGTGACTAAGTCAAATTTGTCATTGTCATAAAATTTTCTCCTACAAATACATTTTAAAAATATTCTTGATATTTCCCCTGGTTTGTTTTATTGTTGGTTTCATTCTCTGCTTCTGCCAAACACTGGATAGCTGGACCTTCACTTCCCTTTGCTGATGTGATTTATAGATAATGTCTTTTGAACAAACAAAACTGTCTCATCCTTCTTGACTACCTGCCATTCCAAGGAGATAGGAAATCGAACTTTTCCTGATTTTCTCTATTAATAAATGGCAAATCATCTATTTTTAATATTAAATTATATTTTTGTTGCACACAATGCAGTCTGAGTGAAAAAAAATCATTTTTAGTGAGTAACCCAAATATTCCACGTAATGAATACACACAAAAGTTAGAATGAGTGTTTTACTGAAGCAGGTAGAAGAGTTTTGATGGATATTTGACTGCCTTGAAGAGCATCAGTTTGAAAATTAAGCACTTTATGTTACTGACACCACATGCAGCTAAATTCTTGCAAATAGATTTCTATAGAAATTTCATTTTTTAACTTCTCTCCATCAAGTCACTCTTTTAAAAAATATTTATGTAAGATAATCTAGATATATCTAAGTGTCTATAACTGATGTTTGTGTATTACTTCTTTTTCTGATACAGAAATTGCCAGTTTTACAAATGGACACAGCTCATAACAAACTTCTAAGGCTATAGATTAAAATGAGAATTTTTGACAGGTTTATTTTCTTAAAATGGCCACATAATTCACCTTGGGGATTATTTTTATGGGCTTTTCTGCAATCACCTTTTTCTGTTTCAAGGCTGTTCTTTGTCCTGAGTGAGCTGCATATTGACATAAGAAATGAGGAATCTTAGCTTAGCCTGTGCTAATCACCCGTCTTTCTTTTGAGTCATTGAACGTATGATTATGGTACTTTTCCTCTCTTTGAATTTCTAAGCTTTGTTCCACACATTCCGAAAAGCCTTGGAAGTGAAAAGAAAGAAAAGTAATGTTTTTATCTTTCTGCTCACCAGTGAAATACCAATATGGAATTTGATTTCAATTGAACATTTAAAATTTTTCATAAACATAAATGCAAAAAATTATTGGGATGCAACAAAATGCCTTGAAATATGCCATTTGTTTTAAAATTATTTTACTTTTCAGACAGAGGTGAGAAACAGAATGACAAAATTCTTCGACAATATTAAAGCAGTAGATAACATATTACTGTTATTAACCTTTCACTTGACAACACTCATTGTAATAGGCAGGTGTCTTTATGAAATATTGTTTAAAAAGACAGATCTAAAGTTGGAAACCACAGAAGAACATACTGCAAAAATCAAAGTTTTAGAAATGCAAGATTATAAGGTATTTTGGATGTTAACAAAATGATGAAAATAATATTTTTGCATCTATTTCATTGCATAGTACAGATGTAGATGAAGCAAGAAAGTAGTGTGGAAGGTTGCAATTGCAACAGTCCCTAAGAACTTGGGAAGCATGCAGTGACTAAGGTAAAGTTCTCTTTTGATAGAAGGATGCTCTACTTATACAGTATTTTAAAAGCAAATTGGGACAAATTCTGATTTGGTGTGCATGACAGTTCATGAAATATGAAGTGAGTCACCTAAAGAAAATCTTTGAAAATGGTCACCCATTTTTAACAATTGTCAAATGTGAGATCTTTCCCAACAAATTGCTGAAGATGCTGTATATTCACAGTAACAATTAAAAACAAAGGGACATGTGCCTTGAACATATCAAATGCTGCATAATGAAAATTGCTTAGTCATAAGAGGTTCCAGCTGCCTACTGCGCAAAATGTAGCAATCTTCCTCTATTTTGGATCTCCAGCTATGAAATGAAATGATACTGCTCCATCATCTACCAAAAATGTTTTGAAAAGTTGTGATACTATGGTGCAGAACATCCTGGGAGATAACTGATAAACTGTAATAACAACAGCATTGAAATAATGTCCAGTAAATAAATGCTAAAGCTTTATTTTGAGCAAAAATATTTTAAATAAAAAGATAAACTATTATTGCATTATCCAGTGCAAGTAAGTAAGGTTTATGTTCTACCAAATGAAGAAGAGAGTAGAGAATAATATGACAATATCATAAAGGATATATAAATATTTGATATTTTGAAATAAATCAAAAAAACTAATTTTAATCTTCAGATTTGTTTTTCTTTGCCTGACTTTTCAACTTTTAGAATGTTCTTTTGTATAAGCATAACAATTGTGAATAGTTGAAGGGAAGATACAAACCATTTATAGCAGCTACTTCACCAAATTAAATCTGTGATTGTGATCACTCATAATTGTGAAAAATCTAATGATACTAAATAAGGAAGATAATGTGCCAGGAAAATATATACATTATTTTAAAATGTACTATACACTACATTTCTGCTTATTTGACCTAATCATCTCATTGCATCTCAGACTGGGTTTTTTTGTCTTAATAAAACGTTGTATTCTGATCCCTAGCATTACAACTCCCAGACTGACTGTGAAAACACAGAGACAGAACAGCTCACTCAAGCAATTTCATATGATATTTTCCTTTTCCCAGAGGAATGGTAACTTCAAACATGGGCCGATTGATGAGCATGCCAGGATCTGTAGTGCAGTGGAATCACACGTTGAAGAAATCATTCAGCTGGAAATCGTTCAGACAATGTTTCAGCTATATATTTGACTTTGTCTGCAGCCTTATCACAGCTTTGTCATTACTAAAGAATAAACAGACACTACAAATAAATTTGATGAAAATAAAATCAAGAAGTTAACTCAAAGGCTTGTAATTTGTATGGGAAAAAAATCAGATTTATGACTTATCTGAAACATTGGACTAAGGAAGGTAATCTATACAGAAGAAGGGGAAATGTCTTTATCTCAAAATGAAACATAAAATCCTTAGGACAGAAACTACATTTTAATTTTTGAAGACTTTTATTGGATGTAGCTAATTCATATCCTCTTAATAACTGTATTATTTTGAAGATAGATTTTTGATTTACTTACCTGAGACTGAACTCAGTGATTATGTTGCTAACTTTCTTGACTGAGGTAAGGGGTAAGCTGGCCATCAATCAGGATTAGATTGTGTCTTGGGACTGTGTTTACTTGATCATTCAGGTAAATTCTGTCAGTCTATTTAAACAGGATCTTTTCTGTTACTGTGATGGAGAAGCCATTGTATAGAATAGAATCATAGAACAGTTTAGGTTGGAAAAGACCTGCAATGTAATCAAGTCCAATCGTTAATGTAACACTTCCAAGTGCACCATTAAACCATCGCTTTAACCGACACATCTATATATCTTTTAAATACCTACAGGGATGGTGACTCCACCCCTTCTCTGGGCAGCCTGTTCTAAAGCTTAACAATCCTTTCCATGAAGAAACTATCCTAATATCTAATCTAAACCGCTCTGGCACAGCTTGAGGCAACTTATTTTCATCCTACTAAAACATTTTTGCACTGACTGTCTAGCCTATATTCCTTTATCTGTTATAAATCCCACCCTACTAACATGCTGTTATGGCATATTGTCAGCACCCCTATTTTTTCACAGAGACAACTACTACACTGACTGGAAATTTTGTCCTTTTCAGTCTTGAGGGTTGCTGCTCAAGGTTATGGTTACACTTCTCAACTTATTAACAAATTACACACTGTATTCACCTTTGGCTGATTTACACTAAGGTACTAAGATTATGTAAACTTGCAAGATCATATAAATTTTTTCTTCATAGAGTGTGCTTTATTTTAGGTTAAGAACCATACAGTTGCAAAAGAAATAAACCAAACTTAAGGTAGGAATTTAGATAATAATATGCTTTTAAAATTTCAAAATCACAGTACAAATGATAGATCTGACCATTTTACCATAGCAAGTAGAACAACCTAGACAACTGAAAATCCACAATAGAGGAAGTTGGCACCACAACACAATTTTCTTAAATTATTTGGAAATATTAATAAAATCAAGTTAAAACTTACTTGAGATCAAACAAGTGCAGACAAACTTGGTCACTTCTGCAGTATGATATGGTTAATTATTTTTTTTAAAACCTGAGGCTCGTTGCTAACACTTGGAAGCATGAACTTGCCTTGCCCACAATTTACTAAATTGAAATTTCTATTCAGCTCTTTCCTGTTAGGGACCTCTGTAATACTTTGTCATACTCTTTTTCCAACCATTAGATTTCTGAACAGAGAAAATTGCTATACTTGCCATTGCCTTTCACTGTGGTTGATTGCTGACCGTTCCTTCAATATTTTTGCTAGTATAACCATAGGAGTGCATTGTCACTAATTGAATCAAAACATTTTTTAACATTTCTCAGCAAGTCTAATCTCAGGTAATAGAAGAAACATCTATTCTTTCACAGAAATAAATTGTGCCAATGAAGTAAAAAGCCCCCAAAAATGATGCTGCTTGCATCAGGTTAGGGTTTTTTTGATAAGTCTTTTGGTTAGAAATTACAATGTTGTACTGATTCCATCTTGTTTAAATAGAATTTGCCTAATCAGTTGGTATTTGTAATGATTTTTTTTTTTAGATCCTTTTTGAAATGGCTACAAAAGAAGTGTGTTCACATGAACTAATTACAAGTAACTTGTAAACCATAATGCTTACTTAATTTACATAATTTATCTTATCAATTAATCATACATGCAGATGAATAATTCCCTAAGAGACCCCTTAGTTTCTTGACTAGTGTGAAAAAATCACTAGGGATTGCTTATTTATTTCCCTTCTCCTTCTCCTCTCCCCTAATAAGTCTCTGTAGGTGTGGAGTAGTAGTCTCCGCAAAGTTCCTAATTTTTCTGCTTCTAACTGTTAATATATTACAACATAAAATTCTTTGTGAACTCCTCTCATTTAAATTACATGTACAATAATAATGATAATAGCGTCTGGCTTTCCTACAGTATTTTTCATTAGCAGATTTCAAAGAGCTTTGCAAAGAAAGTAAAAAACTTTATTGCTATTAAAATAAACTTTATGTAACTAGTGTTTTAAAAAGAAAATACAATAACCTGTTTAAAAAATAACCCTACTACAAGGCACTTCCAATTTAGGACAATATTCAATGTGGAGAGAACAACTTTCCCCAAAGTATTTGCCTGTGTGCTCAACAATTTATATATTCATTACTTACTGAAGAGAGAGACAAATTCTGTAATTTCTCTGTGGGATTTCAGATTTTTTTTTCCCCTGGAAATATTCAGCATAAATATCAGGTCTATCTTTGCTTACAGCAAGCTACATAAAATTCTGTAGTTTACATCTTGCATTTCTAAGATTTTTGTGCTTTTACTGTTTATGAATATTTCTGTCGGCTTTTTTTCCTTCATAAAATAATTCAATAAGTGGAAAACTGAATTTTATTTGTAAGTGTAGCAAATATCATGTAGCAAATAGATGTTTTATTCAGGGACTTTTTTTGTATTATGTGTGTGTGCTACTATAAGGTTCATACCAGGAGATTTGACAGTTTTGAGTCTCAAGGTCAAGGGGGATGTTGGGTAGGGATATTGGGTAGGGATCTGTTTCAGCCTGTCCCCCTGACTGAGAGGGATAAATAAGGCATTTTACCAACAGCCACCAGAGCCTCCCATCTGCAGTCACTTTTCCTCATAGGAGTTTTGCTTACACAGAGAACTGCCAGAAGGGAAAAGATACCTTCATAAAGATAATTCAAGAAATTGCTCTACCCATGTCAGGGTTTAACACTCACTTTGCTCTGCAGTGGGATGGGGGAGAGAATCTGAGGAGTAAAAGTGGGAAAACTTGGGAGTTGGAAGAAAGATGGCTTAACAGGTAAAACAGAAGTCACTCCTGCAAGCAAAGCAAACAAGGAATTCAATTATCAGTTCCTATGTGCAGGCAGGTGTTCAGCCATTGCCAGGAAAGCAGGGCTCCATCAAGTGTGATGGTGACTTGGGAAGACAAAAGCCATCTTTTTGAATGTCGCCTCCTTCTTTCTTCTTCTCCTACCTTTATGGTAAATATGATGCCACATGGTAAGGATTATCCCTTGTGTAATGTTGGGTCAGCTATCTCAGCTGTGTGCACTCCCAAGTCCTTGTAGAACCCAAATCAACTCACTGGTGGGGTGGTATGACAACCAGAGAAGACCTTGACTCGGTGCAAGCACTGCTCAACAGTAAAAAAAAAAAANAAAAAAAAAAAAAAATCCCTGTGTTATCAACACTCCTTGCAGTACAAATCAAAAGGAATGAGCTCCATAAGAGTTACTATGAAGAAAATCAATCTCGGTCAAAACCAGCACAACATGTGTGAGATTATAAGAACATAAGTGCTAACACTTGTTATCATATCTATGTGCCTTACAGAAAATGTTATTATAATGAACGTTTGCTTTAGTACTTTGGCTGTTTTACAGAATTAGGAGACAAAACTGGCCTCAAATTACATAGTTCTGTAAAAAGCTCAGTATGTAATATTGTGCTTCTATAACTTGAACTATGTTAGTCGATATAAATAAAGGAGTAGTTAAATTATTTGAAATTTGCCTTGCTAGAAGAGTTACAGAAAATTAATATAGCAAGGGGAATTTTCTTACTTCTGGTTGTTGGCTTGTATTTTTTTTTAAATCTTAAGCTATCTGGACCTCTATTATGTCTGTGCAACTTCTACCTAGTTTAAAACAGTGCTTGATTTTTAAAAGTCTTTTCATTATTTCATATTGTCTGGAATATTTTGAAAGAGATCATAAAATCTCACAGTAGAGTGTAAATTCCCAAGATTCATCTCTTATGTATTAGTAATTCAATTTTTTTTCAGAGTTCAGCTTGTTGGTTACTTCATGCTACCATGAACAAACTTGACAGCTTTGTAGTTGGCGTCTCTGTCTTGGTCATCTGTGTAATTCTGCTGTAATATATAGCCTGGTTCAACTATTTATGTTCCAAGAGCCATGGAACATTTCCTTTGACTGGGAGTTTTAAATCCTGTAGATGTTTTTCTGCATGTTGGTTAGCCCTGAATTATAGATGTCAAAATCCATTTAATGCTTTTGTTATCTTTACCTTTTTCCATATTTTGTCTCACAATGAGTAGTGCAAATCTCTCATTCATGTTTGTGTGTTCAACTTTTGGTCTTGCCTTTATTTATTTAGCTATTTATGATTTTTTTTCTGTGTCTCTTTTCATCTTTTAGAGCAGGTATGACTGTCCTGATGCAAATAATTTTCAAATTGTTCAGCTCTGAATTTATGAATAGATAATCAGACAATATAAATATAATTTTAAGTGACCAATCATAAATTTGTATTTTTTAAGTGAAGACTAAAATTGTGACAAAAACTTGTTCTTTTACAAACGATTTTTAACCTTCAATTTAATGTCAGTTTTCTAAATTTTGTTTGTGCTGGTTATTAAGACTATAACATGGGTTCATTTACCTTCATTTTTGCTAGTGACTGCTCACAGGAGGTCCATGTACTAACGAAGCACTGCAGTCTGTGGTGCTCGTACCTCTTTTGACAAATTAAGTAGGCTAGGATAAGATGCATGGCTTTCAAACCTGAAGATTTGGTTATGTTGTATGTCACATTTATACAACATTACATTAATGTTAGTACATAAAAATGGTAGTGTGCATGCTTAAAATGCAAGAGAAAAAAACAACCCAGCTCATCCAACTGGGAGATGTTTTATGACAGCCACACCTCTCTAGGGAGATAAGAGAAAGAAAGAGAAGTATTAATGATCCATATTAGTCATGTCACCCAGCTCTTGTGGAGAAGATGTTCAGATTTCTTTAAAATTATACACAGAAGTGGCATAGAGGAGGATGATACAGGTGACATCAATCTGAAGAATGACACATTTAGGTTTGTGGGATGTACAAATGTAAAGAACACTTGTTTGTTGGCATAGTTCATTCAATTGTAATACCTTCTGTGAAAACTCACTGTTAAGACTGCATTTTGTTTCAGCCCCTGTCTTAACTTCTCATGGTATAATACTTTGTGAACAGGTAAAACCATCATAGTTATCAACATCTGAAGTATTTATAAATCTAATAAAATTGAAACTCTTGCATTACGCTTTCAGAAATAGTTACTTTAAGCTTAATCCAGATCAAAATATATTGTTATAGTTTGCTGCATGATACTATGCTCTTTTATTTTTCAACAGTCCATAATCTTAAAGGTAATTACGTTATTGCTAAATTTGATTATGTATAAAGAAATTACATACAAATCTCCATAAAGGTGAATACATCCTGAAGTTTTGATGGATCTTGATGGGAAGTCCAGGGTGAGATATCTTATTATGAAGTTACATTCCATGGATAACTAATTAGTTTTTATAATTTACATTTGCTTTTGTTTCTGAATTTTTTTACAGTAAAGGTTAAAAGACAGATAAATTTTTTTGCTAATTTGCGTTGCAATAGATACATAAAAAAACCCAGAGTCAGAAAAAAATCCATGTGTAAGAAGTTGTTAAGAGAAAGAATATTTTCAATATTAACAAAAATAGCTTGACAATGCAGTACATTTTACTGTATTTTATTGGTAGCAAAGCATGAAAAAATATGCTGTATTTGTCAATGTTAAAGTCTGGAGAACTGTAGTATTTTTCAGTGTTATGTGTCAATATCACTCCTTCAAAGACAAAGTAAACCTTTCTATCATTTAATCCATGCTACAAGTTCATGCCACACAATAGGCTGATGAGCTAAACTTTTAGTCATTGAAAAGTAAAAAAAACAAACATATAAACTCTGGCATTTATCAGATTTTCAAATTTATGTACTCAAATGATTGTCACATGCTTCTAAATTCTCTCTTATTTTTTGTTTATAATCCTGCTTGTTATAGCTCTTCATCTTCTAGCTTTGTGCACTCTAGCATTCGTGCCTTATTGATTTAGAAGTGATTATAATTTTCTAATATCAATAGCTGAGAGACAATTTGACACAGATTCTCAGCCAGATTTCTATTTTCAGGCTAGATTTCATCTGCTTTATATTTCTGTAGTTTGGTTTTCAGTATATAACCTTCCTTCTTATCCTTTTCTTATTTTTATGATATGTTACTGTTTTTTCTAAATTATTTCAGGTAGAAATCTCTTCTACTTGACTATCAGTAATTGCTGTTCTCGTATTCAAATTTCGTTTTCACAAGAATTATTTTCTTGACTTAAATGATAAGAGCATATCCTAGGATTCTTTTAATTGTCTGAAACTCTTGGATGACTGGTTTTCTAGCAAATATCTTTCTCAAAGGCTGGGATATAACTACACTGGTATTAAACCAACTTAGCTAGATGACAATGCCTGCAGGCCCTTATTTTTGGGCAGTTTTTCTAGGTTAGATTTTAAAAACATTTGTGAAATTAAACCTGCTCCCTCTTCCCAGGAAAACATACTTTTTTTTCAGAGGTGCTCCTATCAAAATGTTCTCTAACAGCTTTAGTTAAAAATTGAATTAGTGGTGTGTTTTTGGTTTTATCATTTGTTCCTTGTTTTATATTGTTTTTTATAAGTTGTAATGGTTTGCCNGTCACAAATGACCATATAATACTGAATTTCCTAGTAATTCTCAGAAGTGAATATATCTATATTTTAATCCATTGGTAATTGAATCCACAAATGTCATCTTATTAAATTACTAAATATTCTCTACCTTGTCTCACTATCAGTTTAGCTATAGATTGCAAGGACTTCTGAATTTGTCAAATATGTCCGTTTGCACTTAAGTTTCTGGTAATTCCCCTTACTCATGCTTCTTGAAGTGGCAAGTGTCATGACCTTCAAAATTCTAGGGAATAATTCTGATTACAGGATAGTGTGAAGGGAATAGGCCTCTCATTTCAATTAGATCAATTCCATTTTGAAATGGTGATTATTTTTTAATATCGAGTTAATCTGAACTTTCCCAAGCTTCAGAACAAAGTGTTGTTCTTAAAATGTCATGTCCTTGACATAAAGACTGCTAAGAATTCTAGTGGGATGCTTTCTGTAGACAAAATTTAGCACTCTGATGTGACTTCTCCTTCCTTGCAAAATCAAGAAAACTCATAGAAATGCAGAAGTAAAGAAAATTATAAAAGTTTTTTTTTCTAGTGGCCCCTGGCAGGCCTAATCACTTGAAAAAAGAAAGCCATCTTATACATCAGCATTTTGGTTTCTCACAGGCATGATAGGACGTAAAAAACCAAGCATAGCATCTGTTTCTGTATGCTTGGGTTAAAACTTCCTAAATGCTAAGTAATTAGTTTAAGTTTCGGGGTAATCTGGAAGGAGCAGCACTTAGAATTATGACCATGATTACAGAAAATGTTGCAATTCATTTGAAAATTGAGGTTTGAAGTTTCAAAAAGAATAAGTAATTGTTTGGAATATTACAGTGATCTCTTGAATTCAACCATTGTGTCAGTTCAAATTCATCTTTTATAGTCATTTCTATTTTGATGCATAGCCATGCTTTTGGAATCATTATAGAAAATTTGTAGTTTGATATAATTTAAGTAAAACCTATCAGCAAGATTTTAATGGAGAAATTGGCAGACTTTTTTTTTTTAATTGGCTAAGCTGCGTAAAATTCTTTAATTTGAAGAAATGCATTACATCATTCACAGATTTTATAATATATAATGGACTAAGAGGCAAGTTCAAGGTAGCAGAATAAAGTATCCAGAAGTTCTGTTTTTCAGTTAACAACAGAGTGGTACCGGAAAAATGCATTACATTTAACTATCTACCTATCCATCTGTCCATCTATCTATCTGTCCATCTATCCATCTATCCATCTACCTCTGTCTCTATCTATTTAATATGACAAAAGAGCTCTTCCCATGTCATTAACACAGACATTCCACAATAATATGAGAAATTGAGTTCATGAAATATATGAATAAGAAATACGAGTTCATATACTAAACTGATTTTATATATTATCTGGGGCACATGCTCTGAATCTGGCAGTAGAAATTTTAAATGCCTTTCCAGCTAATTTTTTTTAGTGTGCAAGCTGGTAAAATTTACCAAAATGCATAGAGAAGAAATACATAATTCCTTATAATGTGTGTCTTCTTTTTAAAGACCAGATTTAACCTATGCTTTTTCTTTCATAATTAGCTCCATTACATTTAATTTTAAACACTCTTTAAATATAAATGTTATTACAAAAAAGATTATATTGAAAAAGTCTTATTAAAATCAAGTAAAGCGCATTACACAGCCATCCCAACACATTAATATTTACACTCATCTTGAACACTCAGTGCAAAGTAAAGGCTTTAACAGACTAGTTCAAACCAATGTGTAGTTCATACAAATTACAACATAATTGTCTTTCAAAATATATGAGGGGGGGTTTTTTGCCCCTTAATTTTAGAGCAGAAGAAGGGGTTTTTGGTTTGTTGGTTGATTTTTATGTAGCTGTTTTTTGTTTTCCATTTTCTTAAATTGCTCTTTTAAAAATGTTGCCAGGAACCATAGGAGTCCAGATTTTGAAGCTATGTTGAATTGCTGATGGTAAAAGAGGTATTAGTTAAGAGGCAAACAAAATGATAGTGATGGAAGTCCAATAAGAGGATAAATATGAAACTTTAAAATGTATTTGAGTTCTAGAAAACAAACGGTCTCAGACACTTGTTGGGAGGACTTCTTAAGGAAATAATTAATTTATTGTCTGTGGATTCACAAAATTAGAATAATGTAACAGTGAAATATTCTCATATTTTTTACTGTAGTTTTTACTTCAATAGCTTTTAAAGAACAGGTTATTTAAAAGAAGCATTTTTTCCCACTCAACCCTTTCTTAAATTCAGTGCGAACAAAAATCTATCCTTCCTACTTCACTGCTGATGTGAAATCTTTCACACTTTATGAAAGTATATATAAGAAGTCTTCTGCCTCTTTTAGAGATAAATAAACTTCACAACTGAAAATACTCAGAAGTTTAAACACAAATATAAATATCCTAAAAACCTTTGAACTTGTATTGGCAGTTCTGTAGTTTGTGAGAAGTTTCCTCAAATTTATTTTTAAAAGTGTTTGTGTTTTCTTTTTTTAAATGAGATTATTACTTATTTACAGCAAATACTGTAAATTAATCAACTTGATACAGCATTTCTGTCTTTGCTGACAGGGGATCATACAGTTTTTTTTCTTCCCACATAGAGGTATAGTCAGGTATAATATTGTTTCATAGACTTATAGAATTGTTTAGGTAGAAAAAACTTCTAAGATCATCGAGCTCATTTGTAGTTATTTGAGAATTTCATTAAAAAAAAAAAATAGAATGAAATTTTTAAATGCATACTTTTCATTGTTTATTATTATAATACCTTGCACTGCTCCTCTATAGAGAATCTACATTCTTATTAGCCACCTCTCCAGAACAGAACTCTGCAATGGAAAAATCCTTAGTAGTTATGTGCTGACAGGATGAGACACATAAAATGTTTCCATTTCTTCTTGTGTTTGTGTGAGTAATGTGTGAGTGCCACTGGCATCGAGAAAAAGATACAGGGAATAAAAATTACTAGAATTTTTTTGGTGATATGGATTAGTTTTTTTGTTGTTTTGTTGGGTTTTTTTCTGTTAACAATTATATTTATTAAGTCTTTTGTTATCTCTGTGTGTCAAATAAGACTGTGGGCATGAACAATGGCTATGAGTTTTGGTGGTGTAAGTTTTATCTGCATAATTTATTGGATAACCTAGGGTTTTTCAAATTTATCAATCCTTATTATGAGATATATTCCTAAGAAATACAAAGGTACTTTGCTATTTTTCTGTGTGTTTCAGCTGAAGCACTCAAATCACCATTATTCATGTGTACCATTGATTATACAAGTGATAGTCAGTCAAAAGGTGAGTTCCCATCCATCACTTTTGACTGGAACAAAAATAACACAATTTATCTTTTCAGATCAGAGGTTCTGAATGCATTAAGTTATTTGAATGAGTTTTTCAGGTTTTTTATTTTCAGAAGGAACCTAAATGTAATGCTTTATTTTTTCTAATGAGTAGCTAAAACCACCTCATATTTAATTTTTTTGTCCATGTATTGGCTGCCAAGTTGCAGCAAAATCAAGGAAGAGAAGGCAAACCACAAGAAGAGCTGACAAGGCAAAACACGGCTATGTTTCAATAGCACACAAACAGGTGAAAAAGACCAGGTCCAGTGATGATAACCAGGGTCAGCCACAGTCCAGAGTGACCAGAAATGTTTTCAATGATGTGCAAGACCCAAGGTCAAGCCAGGAAACTAAGTAAGAAGGCAAGAATCAAGAAGGCCAAGCGCAAAAACGTATGTTGGACTGGCTTTTTTGGATCAGGCAAGGATCAAGGGCAAGAACTGGAGCTTCCACATAGTAAAGCTCACATCAGTCTGATCCAAGCATGATGTAAAACCTGAATTTCAACACATGTGAGAGCTAGTTAAATACCTAGAGTGCAGAGTCAGGGGACACAGGTTGCAAAGCCTTTTGACGCACTCAAGTCCTTGACAGAAGCCTCAAAAGAGCAGAGTGGTTTGATTTTAAATTATTGACATAGTGGCCTAAAAAATTATATAGGAATTTTTTTTAAAAATGCAGGTCCACTCACACAACTTGTGGAAAGAGTAAAATTTGTGCTTAAGAATTTGTAAGTGAACAAAAATAGAAGTCTTCAACAATTAATGTAAAAATTTAGTTGCGGAGTTTTTATTTAGTTCTGCTTTATGATTTTGACTTTAATAATATCTCTGTGCATCAGGTTTAAATGCATGAGACTGCTAGGGAAAGAGTGACAGGAAGGTAATTTGAAATGAGAAGTAATATTGCTGAAGGTTCTTTATAATATCAGTGAGATATTGAGAAGAAGACAGTAAACACAAGTACACCCTGGATTTTTAGGAGTGTTAAAATCTCTGATCTTGTCCTGAAGGTTTGTATGACATTCTTAATTTTATATCCATAAGTGAACTGTTTCCATGATGGAAATAGCTATAATCATAGATTCTTATGAAGTATAGCTGCAGGCTGATTCTGTCTCAACCTGCTGTGACTTCCACCAAGAGAAGAACCACCAGTAGGATTTTGTCAGCCAAACCAGTTCTTTTGTTGGCAAAGAAACTATAGAGAGCAAATGGTTTTGTTCAGTTGCACAATGTTTTGGCAGTTTATATGTTCCCCAGGACACAGGGACAAGCATAAGCCTGATTTATATTAGATAAAGCCTAGTGGTTCTGAAATAGAGATATTACACACAAGAATGGGAAGTTCTTAGTTGCATTGAACTCACAGGAGAAAGATTTGCTCCCCAGCAACATGTAATACCAGATATGACATCTCCACTTAGTAACTAACTTGAATATAAAAAAAAATTAATTTTTAAACAAGATTTAATATTTTATTTTAGTACTTCATGACATACAAATTTATGAACCTTCAAGAGAAATATTTGAAGAATAAAGTATATTCATCCATGGAAATAACCACTGTGTGACAATCAACAACTCTGGATTCCCAATCTAAACCAAGTAATTGATACTAAAGATGCTACATGGAGTGTTAAATAAAGGTAGAGCATGCTGACTGGGTTGTGTGGGACTAAAAAGCACATGGAATGATCACTGAAAAATGTGATATGCTCAGGAATACCTCCTTTATATCAGTAGTCATAAAAAGGATTCCATTCTGAGTTGCATTCAGGAATATTAATGTACAGCTGGGATGTACTAATAAGCCTCATCTGCCAGCTTCAGCTGTGAGCAGAGCTGACGTGATTACTTGCCCTTGGTAGGCATATCCAAATTTCCCTTAGTGTGTTAAGTCCTACCCTAGCATCTCATTGCAGTAAATGGAAAGAAACACACACTTGTAAAGCATATTAATGGCTTTTGAACAGGGTCCTTTCATATCACTATTTGCAACATTTTAAGTAATCTCTTACAAGCATGGGGATATTTTTTTTTTTCAACAGGAAGAGTGCTGCATACATTTTTCTATGGTTTAGCAGATATTGCTTTTCCAGAAGACTAATTTGCATAAAAATTCCAGGCATGATAAAGCAGAAACTCAGAGAATTAAGGCTTACCTCCAACCCAATTTTTAATTTGTGATTACTTTAATTGCTGTAGCCCGAACCATATCAGCTGACAGGGCCCAAAGCGAGACTGAGATCCTGCACCGTTAAATGCTTAGATAATTGTGCCACTTGGAATGAGATTTGGAATGAGAGAGGCAGACAAGCCTCAGGAAGGACTATAATGAGATTGAGTGAGTTCTCAGTAGGAATGTGAGGTGTTTCCAATGGACACGTGGTCTCTCTGTGCTTACTGGGATTTCTGGAGGGACAGATGATTGGCCTTACCAGCATGAATATGTATTCTGCATGCCTTTTCATTCCTTACCTCTCCCTTTCTCTCATCAGTTTCACTGTTTGCCTTACAGCTCTGTCATCACTGAGCTCCCTGAATATCAAATAATAACGAAATCTGCAGCTAATATAAATAGGTTCCTTTGTCTCCAGTGGAACAATACTATTTTTCACCAACCAAAAATCTCATTTTTATTACCTGATTTGTTTTAGAACTGTATTTCATATTTTTAAAATAATTCCTCAACTAGTATTTATTATTATGAAGAAATACACTTCTAAACTGGGAATATCATTTGCCTGTGCTTCTTTTCCAGTGGTTACAAAGCAAAAATCAGTACCATGATTATGTTGTGCTGGAGCACACATTTCACATGTTATGGATCCATTGGTGCATTTTGCAGGAGGCAAGGGAGTGTTTGTTTTATTTTTTTGGAGTTCTCTTTCCATTTTGGTTACAGAAAGTGAGAATATTTAGAACACTCACTTGTTTTTAATAAAAATTTGGCTAATAGAATCTTATAAAATTCTTTTTTATCGTGACACACAGTGTCTAGTTTTGAAAGCAAGTTAGTTACCTTTTTGTCATTAAAAAGTGTGTATGAGTTAGGGGTAATTATGGGGTATCACCATCTTTGTTAGAATATTGGCTAATAGGTCATTTTTTAATGAGATGAGTGGTAAAAAAAAAGATAAGAAGACGAATATTAAATTTTAAAGATTTTTCATCTTATGCTTTTAAATATATATTAATATGCACGTAAATCATAGTATTGAGGGAGTTCAGTTTGATTTTTTCCCTTAATTTGTCCAAAGCTCTGGTTCCCTGTGGATTTTTTATTAAAAATCAGACTCCAGTTTTTTACAACAGCATAATGTCTGCAGAATACACCTAGGAACTGGAAGATCTAAGACCCATTCAGTCTTCCGCAAAAGTTGTCAAAAGCATATCTTCCATATCCCAAAACAGCTAGACAAAGAGAGGGAAGATCTCTATCTTCTTCTTGAACCCATTCTAGAGTTAATCAGGCCAAAAAAAGAAAGTGCTACACTTTCTGATGGAGCCCTGGCTGTCAGACGTTATCATGTGCACAGCTGACATTTTATCTATTATGGGACTAATTTTATCTATTATTTTCATTAGAAAACAGTGATTGAAAATAGTTATTACTAGCAAGGGTTAAGTGTTATCTTTGTAAAAGATTTCAGAGGCATTTAACTTTGTTATAAAAAAACCACAGCCCAAAACATTCAGGCATCATTCTACACTCTGGATTTGGTTAATGATGCCACTGTGCTTATTATGTTGGGGTATAGGCCCATTTTGCATATCTAACCATGAACCAAGAGACTGAATTTTCTATTGATACTGAGAGGATGTAAGATGATAGTTTATTTTCTCCTCTAAAGCAAAACTAGTTTTCTGCCTTGTCTGAGCTGGTAATGAAGATATGAGGCTGTTTGTAGAGGTCAGTGTAATGAAAAGAAATTGCTTGTTTTAAACACCTTGTTCCACTTCATGGCAGATTTCCAGTGTGATCACTGATCCCTGGTATTTGGTAGGTTGGGAAATGTTCAGGACAGACAGGAGTTATGTATTACCTCGTGCATCTAAGGTAGAGGTCTCATGCTTTGTAGCTGAAGAGATCTGGAGAAGCACTAATAAACCTTCCTGAGGGTAGGTAAAGGGAAAGCATGTCATATCAAGCTGTCCCTAAGTCCATATAGTCTCACTGACTTCCTCCAAATTATAAGGACAATTTACGTCATATTATGATGGCGTTTCTCCACTGTATGCAGACTGATCAGCTCCCAAACCTAATTCACTCCGAACTGAGGAAAAAAAGATATCTTCCTGTAATCCTGAGCAATTGTTCCCCCATAAACTGATGGATTTTCAAAGTTCTTTTTGGTTGATTACAAAGTTCAGATACAAAGTTTAGCAGTTATTTGTGTTTTCTTTCTAAAGGTTTATGTTACGACAAGATATTTTTCCCTCTATTTATTCAGCCACTAACAGTGAAATAGCAACCAGAATGTCTTTTTTTTCCCCCCATGAACTAGTAATGTTTTCAGGATAGGATTTAATTTATATACTGTTCTATTCTGTGAAAACCTAATTTCAGTGCTTAGACACGACTTTTTTAAAATATTTTTTTTATTTTTTTTTCTAAATGAAGTAAGTTATTCCATCCAGGTATGATCTGATGGCTCTTTTTTAACCTATCAAACTTGCTGTATGCTCTACTGTAACTAGTGTTACAGTATTGTGTGCAATGTGAGACAGTGATGAATTATTAAGTGATTTTATGAAGAGTATCTGTCTGCTTCCAGTCATAGTTGCAACCACTAAAATCTACTACTTCTGTCTTGAAAAATGCTAGTTTCAAAGACAGTAGGTGGGGTTTTTTTGGAAAATAAAAGACTTATTTTATTTAATAGAATGAGAGAATAAAAATATTTGTGCAATGGGGAACATTTTAAAGCCTTTAACAAAACCCCCACATTCTGCATCTTTTTTCTGTGTCCAATTTTTTTGTGCCTACTCTCTTTAATCACAGGAAATTTTTTCCTTGAAAATTCCTGCAGTGGTTAGATGTTAAGAAAATGTGTAGGTTTTCTTTTTTTTTTTTNTGGTTTTTTTTTTTTTTTTTTTTTTTTTTTTTTTTTTTTTTTTTTTTTTTTTTTTTTATGTTGTCACTGAAATTGCTTGGGATGGGAGTTAGGTCTAGTTTGATGGGTTCAATCTTCCACTGAGCAAAGCAGCCACTGGGAAGCAGGTATTTTCTTCAATGCTACTCAACCTCATGCAGCTATGACTCAAAATGGCCAGTGTAAGGGCTAGATCCCAGTCTTTTTCAGGAAACCTGTCAGAAGGACATTGATTTTTAGAAAAGGAAACAACCAGGTTTTATTGTCATGACTCTGTGGACTTTTTCTAATTTGCGATGGATAATTTTCAGAATCAGTGACAAACCCATATTGTGCATATTAATATTTGCTGCCTGTACCTTTTAGTATTCTGGCAGGGATGAATCAAACAATATTTTTTTTTGCTTGTCAAGGTCAAAAAATTCAGTGTTCTGATAAACAGAATGCAGAGTTTCTGATGGGGAAAACTGACACTGTGGAAAATATTCTGGACATGTGAAAATCTTATAGGGTTCAGAAAAGTTAGAGCTTCCTAATGAAGGGTTTGGGGGACAATTTCATGTAAACATTGACTGCTCTGTGAGTGAATATCCCCTTAAGGCTCTTTGAAAAAGTTAGGAGGTGTATGAAAAATATTTATTTAAATTGCAGATCGGTCAGAAAATTTGAATCAAGGAAAGGAGACCACTGAGTCCCAACATTACTTATTGATCCCTTCTAAAGTCACTTGTCAAAGTGACAAAGTGTTTTAAAAGATGTAGAAAAAACATCCCACCCCCCAAAAAAGCAAAACCAAAAATACCAAATTCTGAGTGTTATTCTTTGTATAAAAAACATGTCTTTTCATTCATCAGATTGCTTTGGGCTTCTCCTAGGTGATTATCAGAGGCAAGTGGGAGGAAATCTGAAGGTCCCTAAATGGCACTGTCCTGTTGGGGTTATGGGTTGTGTTCCTATTCATGATGCATTGAATGCAGCAATTTTTACTGCCTAACAAATACCACTAGTATTTGGAGATTTATATTTATATCCCAAAGCCCTCAGCTGAAATACAAGAGAGCTTTTGACTCTTGAAGCTTCCTGTTCTCACTGCCAGTATATAAAATGCTGCATAATCATGCAGAATCTATCTTTCTAGTTTTCATCTGAGTACTGTAAAAATGATGAAGAGACTTTAGACAGCAATACTTCAACAATTAAAGCAAAGTTACAATTTACATGATACAAAATTATCTGATAAGGAACTAGTCCTCTCACCTTTTTTTGTCTCCTAACGTAGATCAGATTCCAATACCACTTCCAACAGCCACCACAAATTTAAAGATCCAAATATATTTTCAGTTTATTTGGTTGTATTCTTGATGTTTCAGGTTGGAAATATCCTCTCAGGTGTTGTATTAATGTTAGGTATATTAATAAGATTTATTCTGTTATTAAAATTTTTATTGTTTGTTGTTATACTGACTGTGTACACATGAATTATCAGGCTTGTATTTTTCCCAAAAGTTTTTACAAAAAATAGATCAATCAAGTAAGGTCTAGTAATTTTTTGAATCTTATAGTACAATAGGTGATGGGCTTGCTTGTATTCCTTTAGAAAGCTTCAGTAAACTTGAATATTTTCCAGTCTTTTTCTCTAGGCCTGAGAACAAATAGTTACTCTAAACTTCCAACCTTCTCTATGAAAATGAAAAAAAACCCACAAAGTTTTTGGAGTGTTGCTTTTTATTTGTCCTAATTAATTCTAAACTAACTTGCTGGTTTGTCAGAAATGTGGAATAGAGATGTAAAATTTCAGCATCACTTACATTTCTTTTGTTCATTATTATCAACACCAGTAAATATATAAGGGCAAGATTGCCTAAAATAATCTTTTCTCTAACAATATTTTTCATTGAATGCATAATACTCCTCAAAGAGTTTTCTAAGTCCTTCCTTGCTTTCAGTCAAAAGACTCCTACAAATCAATTTTAACATAAACTTGAAGCTTGGAAAAAACCTGAATTCATATAGTCGTTAGCATATATACTCACCTGGCAAAGAGATAATAAAAGTTTATTATTTTACATTTAAATTATGCCAGTGGTCAATCTGCTGTAGAGAAAGGAGCTATGTAGAAAAAAATTTTCAGATCAACTTGTGATGGGGAAAATGCTTTGCAAATATTTGAGGATTAGAGACTACCTAATAAAGGTATGCTTTATCTTACTTAATAATTTTTCTTCATTCTTGTAATCCTGCATGGTCATGTTGCTCTTTTTCTTTGCTCAATCACTCTTTTTTATTTTTCTGTGATGTAATTTTTGGCATTATGCTATATTTGGTTGGGTTATGGATTGTGCCTGTGATCATTACTTGTAAGACAAACAACACAGTGTTGAAGGTTAGTAATTGCAGGCAGAGTTGTTTGCATTAGAAAGAAAGATTCCCTATATTTTTTAGCCAATATGAAGAAAAATTCATAATTATATAAAAAAGACAAGTGACAATTACAGTTGATAAAGAGAATGAGATGTTTGCTATCATTGCATAAAAAATATTCAGATATTCATGATACATTAGCAATGCTCAAGTTGTGCAAATCTACTAGAAATTCTAATACAGATGTATAGTTTGAAATTTGTTAATTACATAATAAAAATATTTCAAAATAGTACTTGACAGAACTATATTAATAATGTCTGTTTTTATTAACCAGACCAAGAAAAATAAAGGCAGGTGCAAGTTCTCCAAACAATGCAAAAAATATGGAGGCAGATAGGGTAGCATTGATGCAACATTTTTGTTTAAGCAAAGCAAGTACTGCTTTTGCTAAAAATATTGTAGAGCCTTTAAACTATTGATCCAAAACATTTTAGGCAATTCTATTTCTGTCTCAGAGACATTTAGAAATTTTTACTTACAGAACAATTGCATCTCAGTGAGGCTGAAAGGTGGTTCTAGATATCACACAGCACAGGACATTTGTGGCTGACTCAAAACAGAATTTAGATTCCTTAAGTAGAAGGAATCACTCTCTGTAGCTATAAGCCAACTTTTATTCAGTGTCACAGATATATTTTCCTATATCATTATTTTGTATTCAACACAAAAAAGTGCAAAGAAATCAGCAGCCTTCAGTACAGAAATATTTAGCTCTAACGTTTATATTCAGCTATTAGTTTCCTCTCTAGTTAGTCCAGTGACAAATCATTTTCATTTTCCAAAGAAAACTTCTAAAAAGAGTGAAACCGTATAATAAAATGGCATAGTGTGCCCTGGGAGGGAATCTGAACCAGTGTTTCTGGTTTAATTGACGTTTAGTGTATCCAGAATTTATCTGTATCATTGCTGACTCTGACATTCAGCATGTCAGTTCAATGTCTTATGCGGTATTTAACCCACATTTAAAATAATACTAGTGATTATTACCCTCTTAACTAAGTGTTTTGAACTCTCAGGAGGGGAAATTGCTTAATATTATTATTGACATGCAAATGAATTCATAATAGGACTATCACAGACACTGCTTAATTAAAAATCTGAATCAAATGTTGTCTAAGATCCCAAGCAGGTAATGCAGAGGACATTCAATCACCTTCTATAAAAGGGGAAATATGAAAGCATTATGATATCCAAGAATGAGTTTAATTTGGTCAGTTCCAGCTCCCAGTTCCAGGATGATAATACCTTTGATATAATATTTCAATACTATATTTTTAAGTCCCCCATCATTTTTTGTCAAAACACTACACAAAAACAAGAAAAATGTTACCTTGACTTTGAAAAGCAAGCAGTAGAAATGATGTATAAGTAATAGTGTCTTGTGACAGAACAGGGAATTTTTAAATTTTAAGTTAAGAAACAAGAAGATCATCTCATAGATCACCTCATGTGACAAAAGATGAGTTGGTGGAGAAAACAACTGTCCTTTCTGGACAGAGAGCACTTGCAGGAACTCAGTGAAAAAAAAAAGAGGATGTGTAAAGAGGGGTAGGCGCCTCAGGAAGTGTTTAAGGATGCTGTTAGGTCATGCAGAAAGAAAATTAGAGAGGCAAAAACTCACTTAGAACTCAACCTGGCCACTTCCTTAAAGGATAATAAAAATGTTTTTATACACTGGTAGAAAAAGGACAGGCAAGGAAAACCTCTTGATGATGGTGCTGATTGATGGCAGGCTGAAGATGAGCCTGGATGTGCCCAGGTGGCCAAGAAGGCCAAGGACATCCTGGCCTGGATCAGGAATGGTGCGACCAGCAGGAGCAGGGAGTTCATTCTTCCTCTGTACTTGGCACTGGTCAGGCCACACCTTGAGTGCTGTGTCCAGTTCTGGCCCCTCAGTTTTGGAAGGACGTTGAGCTGCTGGAGCGTGTCGAGAGAAAGGCAACAAGGCTAATGAATGATCTGGTGCACAAGTCCTATGAGGAGCAGCTGAGGGAGGTAGAGGTTATTTAGCCTGGAGAAGAGGAGGTTTGGGGGTGACCTTATCCCAATTCCCTGAAAGGAAGGTATTGGTCTCTTCTCCCAGGAAAACTGCGATAGGACAAGAGGACACAGTCTTAAATTGTTCCAGGGGAGGTTTAGTTTGGACATCAGGAAGAAGTTCTTCACAGAAAGGGCATTGGAATGGCCTGCCCAAGGACGTGGTGAAATCACCCCCCCTGTAGGTGTCTGGGACTGGATGTGGCACTTAGTGCCATGGTCTAGCTGACATGGTGGTATTTGGTCATAGGTTAGACTTAATGATCTCAAGGGTCATTTCCAACCTAGTTGATTCTATGGTTCTGTAATTCTGTAAGTGTTGGTGAGATGGCTTATTAATATGCTCATATTATAGTGGTTGCTACTGCATCCTTTGTATTATATGTCAGATTCTGATTTATCTTGACTTCTTTCTATTTCCTCTGCTTTATTTGCATCAGTTATATTAATTTTTTTTTTTACTGTTTCATTCTCCCCTCATCTCATTCACTTGTACTGACTACAATATTTTCCTGAGATTTCAAAGTCATAACTAACATTCAGTTACATCTAAAATGGAGCAAATAAACTCTCCTTAGAAATGCTAGTCCCTAACATTAGTAACTTATAGCATTCATTTATTCTCTGTCTCTTATCCTGTATTCCACCTTTTTCTATATTCATCTTTCCAAAGATTTGTCCTTAATTAAATGTGTGGACTGAAGTATAGTACCTTTGTCATTTATCCATAGAAAGATCAAACTTTGTTCTTTCTATATATATAATCTAATTAAATTTTCTTCAAATGATTTAGAGTTACTTCTCTGTCATCCATGTCTAACAAGCTCCACTCTACCCTTTGTTTCTTTTTATTTTCTGTCATTTTCTTGCCATTTTGAATTTTTTTCTGCCAAAAACAATGTCTGTAATAAAATGCTGATCAGCACAGTTCAGCTCCAGGTAACAATATTGTTTTGCCTGTAAGATACAACCTGACCAATCACTGGCTGTCTATAGTCAATTAAATAGTACATACACAAAGATATAAAATATTAAAAAACTCTGTCATACTTCAAGATTTAGAGCTGCCTTCAAAGTGCATAACCATATACATATTTTAAATACATGGCATGTGATACAGACACTTTCAATTTACAAGGAAAAGAATATTTAATTTTCTGTCTAGTAATTCTGGGACTGTAGCCTGAGCTCTGATAGCATAACTCTCTACACTGTTCCAGTATTAATGAAGATTAGGCATTTCTGCTTATTTGAGGTTAAATGTTTTTGCTGTCTCCAAGTCTTGACCTCCATGAAAATTTTTGGCCCTCTACCAGAAAAACCATTCTTTTTCCATTACGGGCAATGACATATCACTTTATGTAAGAAAAAATGGTAAACATTTATCATGCATTTGGGAAGCTTAGCCATATATTTGAGGAACAAACTATCTCATATTGCTTGTACCACACTGTCTTTGATCCAGTGAGTCTTACAAAAAAATGGCATAAATTATTTACTTCCTCCCTTATTTTTCATTTCCCCTCAGTTTTTCAGTGCCACCAGCCAGGGAAAATGACTTTGCAGACTGGCCTTAGCCCTGGACTGCTTTCTGTCTGTCCCACCCTACCTCAGTGCTGACATGTTTGGTTGCAAGCAAATGTGGAGCTCTTTGTCTGTGGTTTGGGGTGTCTAATGTTAAAGAGAAACAATACAATTATTAATTATTCTAGGCTTCATAACTGAAGAGCTGATTCTTAATCAAAGCTCTTGATTGCTTTCCTAAATATAGCTATATAGATGTACCCTTTCTAGTTTTGTTTTGCAAGGCTAATGGGGAAAGGAGCTGCTTCAGAAGGTGAATAAGACATGAGCAGGCTAATTCTTAATTAGCACTCTGGGTTTGCTTAGAGGAACAAAGTAGTACTTTCACTCCTTTCACTCTTGCTGTTCATATATTTGAATCTAAATAATTGGATTAGTTTCTCTGACATGAGTGCAGGGAGCTGAACACAACTGCCCTAACTGCACAGCTACTAGATCTTTTTTTCCCCTTTTTCTCCTCCTCTGACCATTCCATTTACTATGTGTTTGAACAGAAACTGTGTTTCACTCCTCTCTCTGCCTACACATTTTCTTGGGATGTGAAACAAATAGCTTCACAACCTGGGCATAGCCCAGATCTCGTGCCTTCCACATTCTGAATGACTGTGTGTTTTAACATCACCACCTTTGACTGATGTGCTGGAGCTCCCAAAACAAGAAAGACATGGACGTAGTGGAATAAGTCCAGAGCAGGACCGCTAAGATGTTCACAGGGCTGGAACATTTCTCCTGTGGAAGCAGGCTGAGAGTTGGGTTGTCAAGCCTAGAGGAGAGAAGGCTTGGGGGGAGACCTAAGAGGAGCCTTCCAAGACCTAAAGAGGGCTTACAAGAAGGTTGGAGAGGGACTTTTCACAAAGGCATGTTGTGATAGAACAAAGGGGAATGGCCTTAACCTGAAAGAGGGCAGGTTTAGATTATATATTAGGAAGAAATTCTTTACTTATGAGGTTGATGAGGCACCGGAATAAGTTGCCCAGAGAGCTGTGGATTCTCTGTCCCTGGAGGTGTTCAAGGCCAGGTTGGATGGGGCTCTGTGTTAATGGAGTCTTGTGGAAGGTGTCCCTGACCATTTTTAAGGTCCCTTCCAACCCAAACCATTCCATGATTCTATGATTCAACAAAAAGAAAGTGCCCACTAAAAAGAAATTACATATTTGTAGGGAACAATCCTGCCACCATGGGCTGAACCTTTCTTAACTCCTCCTTGTGGGTATATGGACTTTATGCAGGAGCTTGGCATTGGTTCTATTTTGGATTTCTTACGAGTTTTTTGAAGTTCAGGTCTGGAAACATGACATGCAGAAATGAGTGAAAAATTTGATTGATAGGATTACTTAAGAAAGCTCAGGTTCATGACAGAACATGTATTTAGGAAGCATTAATGGACCATTTAAAGCCAATGGATATTTACAGTTAATCACCTTGAAGCAATTTTATTTTGGTAAAACGTTCCAGGCCCATAAGTATGGGAATTGTATGTGATATGTCTGTCAGAAATAATTGTCTAAACTTTATATTTGATTATGTCAGCATTTTCTTTTCCATAACAGCATTTGATTTTCTTACATTTACTTTTGCCCAAACCTTGCTTTTCCTGCTCTGCAAAATGACATCTCCTTGATTTATTTTATTATCACATTTTCAAGAGTTATCAAGCAGTTCAATGATTACATTAATTTTTCATAACCTCACTTTCACTTTCAAACATATTGCTTGTCAACATAATTACTTTTTATAATCAAATGAAAATATTTACATATACTTTAAGAATCACCTGTATCTCAACCTAATTTACTTTTGAAAATTTAAATCTAATCACAAATTGCATTTCAGAAATTATAGGTGTCACATTTTTATTTGCATAAATGACAGAATTTTATGGAAGAATATTTGATAGTTAGCACAATTTAAACCAATGCAGGTAATGTGCAAATTGGAAATAAAAAGAACAGGTGTCCAGAATTTTAATTAGCAAAAGTATAAAAATAAGTAATATCAATTTTTAGACATTCCGTGAAAATAATGAAAAACTTGGATTTCCTCTAAAATCCAAGGGTAAAGAAAAGTTTTTAAAGAGAAGAAAGTATAAAAGTAATTCCATACGGTAAAATTATCAGGTTTCAGTTAACTTTGTTTGGCACGGTGGTGGATTGACCTTTGCTGTCTGCCAGGTGCCCACCAAAGTGCCCTATCCATCTTCTCAGAAGAATGGGAGAGAAAATATGATAGAGAAGCTCATGGGTTGAGATAGACAGAGAGATCATTCACTCTGAGAGACTGAAATGTTACGGTTAGTGGCTTAAATATTGTTAGGAAGGACTTTTGCCCATTATGGTAAAACTGTATAAAGAAGATGTGACCACCAAAGCCCACCCCTGCCTGAAAATGCCTCCTGAGGGGAACTTTGGACTGTTAAGCTGCCTAAGGCAACTTGAGCCAAGATGAAGGTGATACTGTTGTGCAATTATCTCATGTCTAGGGAGAAGTCAAGAAGGCTGAGGGAGAAGAATATAAAAAGAAATACAAAGAAAACCAAACCCAGCAGCTGACCTGAAAATCAGCCCTGGCTGATTGATTACCATTTAGATATATCTAGATTGATGCCATTTAATTATCCAAAACTGTATCTTGAACTATGGGTGCAATAGAATCATAAAACTCCCTGGAAGAAAGATTATATATACCATGATTTTAAGTATTTTCAGAAATTTATTTTATAAATTATGACAATAAGTTGCCTTGTCACAGGTCAGAGCTCCTCTGGCACCAAGGTTTTTTCTAATTGTATGGCAGTCCAAGAGAAGCTGCTTGTATGGGAAAAGGATATGGATTATCAAATTAATTCAGTACTGTACTGTTGACAGCAGGAAATGTAAATTTAAATGAATTTTTTTTTCCTCGCTGGCTCCCTTGTAATAAATTGGGGAATTCTTGAAGTTGTGAATGATTCTGTAAAAGGAAAGTCTCAACTATAATTTCTTGCATATGGAAACAGCAGTGATATCGAAAGAAAAGAATGATACAAGGACTCTGAAAAACTGACTAGGCATGAGGAGTCTGGGAACATTTGGAAACCAAACTAAACCTTTATATTTGTTTTATGATGTTAAAATATTGTTACTGCTAGAAAACAGGTAGAAGTTGCAGAAGTTTCAAACCCAAATACTTTGGCTAATACCCTGGATATAGCAGCTTCTGAAGGTGCAGACAGTTCTAACATAACAACTTAACTGAAGTGATACTAGGCTGGTAGAAGCTAAGCTACAACCAAACAGACAAGGCAGTAAAAAGAGCTTATGTTTTGTCAATAATAACAGAAGTGTGGCTAGTACAGTAGCAACGTGAAGTAGGCACTTCCAGTCAAGCATGAAAAACAAAATGAAAAAGAGCAGCTTGTCAGAGGGGTAGAAAAAGGAGAAGAGCAAAACAAGACAAATAGATGAACAGAGGCAAATATGTTTCACTTCACATGTTTGTTTCCTTGCACACTGAGATTTGCTTTAGCATTGTCTGAGTGCCTAATTAGCTAGATCTGTAAGCATGTGCTGCTTTGAAATTCATGAGTTACTGCAAGACATGCTGCTGCATTAAGAATGTTTTTTTCTATTTTTGTTCATGTAGCATTGGGAGGATTAATACAAACACAGGAAGAGCATCCCTGTTAAAAATAGTGAGGAAGTAATTGACCAAGTTTTTTTAAGGTAATTAGGCACTGAAAATAGGTACCTATTGTATTTTTCACAGGCTCATAAACTATAAATAGTGTCTCTAGAGATCTGATCAAATTTGAAATCTGGCTCTAAAATTGCAGACATTATGTATATATTTGGGGATTAGTGGAAAAACAAATGCAAAATTTGTTTTAATATCTTCTGCATTTTCCTTTAAAAAACCACGTTTTAAACAGAGCCTTTTTGGACTTCAGTTTTTGCTCTGTAAATACATAAACATGGCAAAGAAGATTTGAATATTTTGAGGAGAACCATATTTGGAAAGTATATAAAAATGTGATTAAATGAAAATTACAGTCTTTTAGAAATTAACCCATACCTCATGTCAAAATTTAATCTGTAATTTATTTTGAGTGTTGCACTGTAATGATTAAAGAGGCTATAATATCTTTGGGAACCTGCGTAATGTTCATTTGAAGGTTTCTGTCTCATCTGAGATTGACAAGAAACTTATTCTCATCCAAAAATTTTTTGAAGATTCCTGACAGTACATTGGTGTTACTTTTATATTGCCCAGTGCCTTCTGTTCTGGATCACTGCTCTCTTGGATGTACATTGATCATCTCACTGAATTTTCTGTAAAGATAGTTTATGATACTAAAATGTAAAACTAAGAAAGAACTTGATAATTTTGAAATTGGTGGTTAAATCTAAAGATAAAGAAATTGAGTTCTTGCCCTCTGAAAAGCTGGTCTTTCTTATTTTGCTTTACATGCTTGACTGGAAACACCTCTTTACATTGCTACCATACTATTCCTGCTTCTGTTACTATTGGGAGGAAAAATGGACTCTAAAAAGAGTTCCTTGCCTGTTTGATCATAGCTTAAGTTTTACCATTCTAGTATCATTACAACTAAGCTACTGCCTTAGAACTATTTTGACCTTCTGAAGCCACTACATCCAGAGGCAGTGACAAGGTGAGTGAAGTCACTACATTTAGGTTTGCTTGCTCTGAAGACAGAGCAAAAGGAAATGTAATTTGCCTCATAACTACTTCTGACTATGATTTGGCTTCACACTTTCTTCTGCGTATTCGTCTGTTATCTAATTACCAAATCAACCAAGTTCTTGCAGCAACAAACACAGCAACCCAAAAATCACATATTTATCATTCTTCTTTTTCCAGCTGCTCAGTATGAATACTACTTCAAGACAGTATTCCTCTGAAATGAACTTCAGTGCAATCTGCACATTTTCAAACTGATATATAGAGGCTATTAACAGAAACCTGAATTTCTTTGTACTATGCTATGCCACCAGTTATTTTTTTCCTCACATTTTTCAAGTAAGAATGGTTTGCAATGGTTTTCCCAGAAAGGTGGATTAGGTTGAAAAGGTTGTAAAAAAGAAATTTATTCTTCAGATGCAGACACAGAGGCTTGCTTTTGCATTACTCTGGGAATCCAAGGGTAAAGTGTATGAACCTCTAGAACCATTAATTATGCATATTTCTGTGGACAAAGCAAATTAATGTTGTTCTTCCATTTTGATGGAGATCAGATATGAAATTCAATGAAAATCTTGGTAAGAATAGTGTGAATATAGTGATAAAAACATATTTGTCATGCCATAGGAATTCTGAGAATTCCCCTTTCAGGCTGCTTACAGGAAGGGACAAAAGGTGATTCTTGCTAATAAATACTACTCTCTTCTACACCCAAATACTGTGACTTTTTCTCCAAGTAAACCAGTAAGTCCAGATTTCTTGACCATTTAATCATAATACACTGATTCAATTAAAACTAAAAGACAAACAAGGCTTGAGTACAAAGTGCAAAAATTAAAACAGCATAAAAATCCAAACTAAAACAAGCAACCAAACCAACCAACCAACCCCACCCCCTCCCACCCCTAAAGCCCAAACTAAACCCCCCAAATTAAACCAAATAAAAACCAACAAAAAGAGTGGAGCAAAATTAGCAAGCTCTGTAATGCACTTGCACTCTGGAGGTAGATTACCATGCTTTCCCCATAATTAATTAATGATATTTAATTATTTGCAAGGATTCCTTTATTTTCTCTCTTCCCAGCAGAATGCTAGTGGGAATATGCAGAAAATTTCAACATGAGTGACTTACTGCATAAAAAACTCTTCTTCTTTTTTTTTTT
>VXBB01012089.1:77709-147367 GCA_013399915.1 Illadopsis cleaveri
CTTTTAAAGGAAGTACAATCACAGGTTCTCCCATTCCCCCAGGAGAAAATAATAGCTGGCAGTGACCTTGTGGATCATGGTACATCTATATCATAAGGAAATAGAGTCTGTAATGGGAAGGAGGCTGTTATTGCATAAGGTGTTATTTAATCTTGGTGCAAAACAATAGTGTATTTCAGTGCTTAACTTAAACATGCTCTCTTTTGCTTTTTGCTCAACTTCACTCTCAGATTAGTTATCATAGAATTACAAAATGGAAAGGGGCCACAGTGCATCATCTGGTTCAACATCACTTCTCAAGCTGGTTCATTCTGGAGAACTCTGCATGGAATTGTGTCCAGAGGATTCCTGAATATTTCCAGTGAGGGAGACTCCACAACCTTTTTTGGTCAATTTGTTCCAGTGCTTGGCCATCTGCAAAGTAAAGAAGCTCCTCCTCATGTTGTAACATCCTGTGCATTAGTTTCTGCCCTTGCCTCTTGTGCTATTGCTTGGAACATGCACCATTGCCTGGCTCCATCCTCTTGACACCCTCCCTTCAGATTCTTGTAGATACTGATGTGTCCCCTCTGAGTCATCTCTTCTCAAGGTTGAATTGTCAGGTTTTCCTTGTAACAGAGATGATTCAGTCCTTTAATCATCTTTGTTACCTTCTGCTTGACCTGCTTCAGGAGCTCCAAGTCTGTCTCTTCCTGAGGAGCTCAGAACTGGACACAGCACTCCAGAGGTGGCCTCACTAGGGCTGAGCAGAGGGGCAGCATCACTTCCTTCAGTTTGCTGGCAATGGCCTTCCTAATGTCCCCCAGAACACCATTGGCCTTCTTGGCCACAGCTGGCTCATGGACACAAGGACTCCCAGGTCCTTCTCCACAAGCTACTTTCCATCAGATCAGTCTCCAACCTGTATTAATGCATGGAGTTATTCCTCCCCAGGTGCAAGACCCTGCATTTCCCTTTGCTGAATTTCAGACAGTCCCTCTCCTCTTTTCTCCAACCTGTCAAGGTCCTTTTGAAGGGCTGCACAGTACCCTGGGGGATTGGCCACTCCTCCCAGCTTTGTGTCACCAGTGAATTCGTTGAGGGGCCATCTGCAGATGATGAGGACCTTCCCCCAACTCATTAAGGCTTGGGCTCAGTATTTAACCTTGGGGGACACCACTAGTGACAGGCCTCCAGCTAAACTCTGTGGCACTTTTGATGTCTGTGTGGAGTATTATTTAGTGCATAAGTAGTCCTGAAAACATGGCAAAACATATACTGAGGTATGGATAAACATTTGATAGCTTTTCTCCAACCAGTGACCATGCAGAGCATCTTGCCAGGAGTATTAAGACTTACTCCCCTCTAGTGAGAAAAGGCAGCAATTGCACTTTTTAGTGTAGCTATTACATCGTGATGATCTCTTCTGAATTCTTTGTAATGCTTCCTCTTGCTCAGTTTCTCCTCTTATCTGGAACTTTCCTGAACTTTCTCTCACTGCTGTAGGTGGTGTTACTAATTATCTTATTTTAGACTTTATCTCAGCTTTGAAAATTAATATATTTCATGTGTGAACTATTTTGTGACTAATGGTTCACACCGTTATTTCTTGTGAACATATGTTGTTTGTTTGTTGTATGGTGTGGACAGAATATTGAGTAGCTATTTGCTCCTGATTGACTAAAAATTAATGGGTTTTTTTAAACCTTTTTTCCATGGAGGCAGTGTTTCTATCCAGTTGTTCAAGAATGAACTTTCACCACAGATACAATGTGATGATGAATATTTTGTAGACTTAGAAAAATATACCATAATATCCCAGTTTAAAATAAAGTCTACGTCTGTATCAGTTACCCAAAAAATTTTAAACACATATGGTATTTCAGAGGGTATTCTGATTCTAAAATTTATAGCTGAGAAGTTTAATACTTTTATAATAAACACTAAAAGGGTTGTAACATGATCTGGAAACTTGTGGCTCTATTTGTATCTGGGTTTTGATTCAGTAGCAAATCAAATAATTTTAAAGCAAGTCGTTATGCTTACTGAAGATTGGATGGTTTCCAGAATTGCTTCAAAGATTGCGAAGAAGATATTTTGCAGAGGAAACTGAATCAGGATGTCTGCTTCAGGTGGATGAATGTACTTTCACCCCATTAAGACATATTTGGTCCTTCAGACAGCTTCAAATCAGTTACTTGGGGAGGACTCTTTATCCATGGGGACAGGGTATGTCTGAAGCAAAACACTGAAACAATGTAAAATGTAGATGTAGGGCTTTCAGCACTAACCAAGCTATTGATCCTACTGCCCTGAATGACTTGATAATACACTGTGCTATGGTACAGCACAGCTCTTCAGAGAAAATACTGCTTGTTCCTGAATGCCAGGACTTGGAACAGCTCAGGATTTAAAACAAGCAGGTGACAACTTTGTAATGAAATATGATAATGGCAGCATTTGAATAAAGAAAAATTCTGAGATCATCCATTTTGTTGATAGCAAATTGGAGGTTATTTGTACATCTTGGTTGATGAGGTGAGGGAATAATTATAATGATTATGCAACCAAGAATAAATTCAACCCTCTCCCATATGTTGTGCAAGTAAGCAAGAGAAAAAAAAATAAGTGAGGAACTAATGAAGAAGATAAATGTAAGTATTCTGGTGGTGCTAGACAGTTTTGGAGGCATGAATGTTGTCTTCCTTATGTTCATTCTATTTTATCACAATTTGAGTATGCTGTATGCTTGGTATGCTACCAAGTTACCCGCTCCATGGCAAAAAAGATAACTATAAATGTCTAAACATTCATGCTTTCAAAGTAAGCAAGTTCTGAAGTCCTTGTCCATTTGTACTTAGACAGCTCCCTGACTTAAATAGCAGTCCTGAATACAAGGACAGAGATCTCGTCCCAAAAATTACTTTGCATTTTAAAGCTTGAAAAAAACTCTGAGTCAAGCCCTAACATGCTTCTCAAATTATTTGTATCAGAAGTGTAAAGCAACCTGGATAACCTTGTTGTTTGAACACTGAAATTTGACAACCCCTTTATAATCAGCTCAAGGAGGATATGATACAGCCTTGCTGACAATGCAGCTCCAACGCAAATTTTGAATTAGCATAGAGTAGGTTAACAAAAATAATTCACTAATTGTCATCATAAGAAAAGCAGAAGGCATCAAATTAAATCATAACCAAACAAATTGAAATGTCACTGGAATGAAGAGATCATTACCTTAGGCATATCAGACACTTAAGAGAACTAATATGTCCTCAAAAGCACATAAAAAATTTTCCTTAAGAACTGATAAATAATTCTGAAAATATCATCAGTGATCTTTCTGCATTATTTCTATTTGAAATCAAATCACAAAATTTGTAATGTTTTGTTAGGTGGAATACATTCGTGCCAGGTGATGGCCAGAATCCACAGATGTAGTTTGATCACAGATTTTCCATCATCTGAGAGATAGAGTTTACCCAGTAGTCTTGAGATTAAATATTCATTTATTTATTTACTACAAAATGAATGAATTGTCTGTAACTTCCCATTTTTACCAAATGAACAAACCCACACAATTAATAATAAGACTAATACATATTTAATCAGTGTAGCTGAAGAGGTAGCTTAACTGCTTTTTATCTCTGGGCAGAAATCCAGCATCTCCACAGTAATTCACTTCAGACTAATAGACAATATCTCTTTAAACATACTTAACCTTGCCCTTACTACAGAATGCAAGCCTAATGTTGGCTTGTCCTTTGAAATACAGCACCATGCATTTGTAACAAGAACAAGAACTTATTTTTCTACCAGAAGCAGCAGAAGGAAGACCACAGTGCCAAGAAGTAGAAAACAGGACACATTCATGTATACCATCAGATTTTTTTTTCTGATAAAAATGGAAAATCTTCAGGAGACCTCCTTATTTGGACTTTCAGCTTTGCAACTGATAAAAAGCATTCCATTAAGTGCTTGTCAGATATCTCTTGAAAGGAATGCATAGATACTGTTTTATTGACATACGATCAAAAGAAACATGGCCAGTGGGTTGAGGGAAGTGATTCTGCTCTTCTGCTTCGGTGAGACCCCACCCGAGTGCTGCATCCATCCCTAGGGTCCTCAGCACAGGAAGAACATAGACCAGCTGAAGTAATTCCAGAGATAGGCCATCAAGATGATTAGAGGGATGGAGCACCTCTCCTACAAAGAGAGAATGAAAGAATTGGGGCTGTTCAGCCTGGAGAAAAGAAAGCTTCATTGTGACCTAATTGCAGCCTTCCAGTACCTGAAGAGTGCCTTCAAGAAAGGTAGAGAGACATTATTTGGAAGTGCATATAGAGACAGAACATGAGGGAATTGTTTCAAACTGAGAGTAAGTTCAGATTAGATATTAGGAAGAAATTCTTTATTTTGAGGATGGTGAGGCACCAGAACCGATTTTCCAGAGAACCTGTGGATGTCCCATCCCTTGAAGTGCTCAAAATCAAGTTGGATGGAGCTTTGAGCAGTCTGGTCTAGGTAAAGGTATCTCTGTCCATGTCAGGGGGGTTGGAACTACACAATCTTTAAGGTCCCTTCCAACCCAGGCCATTCTATGATCATCTGATTGAAAAGGACTCAAGTTTTACTTCTGAACATTGCAAATATATTCTGGTAACTCTCTTCGTTCGGTATACCTCCTCCTTTTGCTTCTACCAGAAGTTAAATTTTCCACATTCTTGCTCTTAGCTCTTTCTTTTTTCCTTGCAAAATCACACACACTCACAGATGCACAAGAAAAAGCTCCATCCATTATAAGCTGAGAAAGCAATTTCGGCGCAGAAATTTTTAGGACAAAATTGGATGCAACATTAGGTATGAGGGTGACGCAGAGTGCAGCCACTGCAGAGCTGCAACAGATATGCTAACACCCTGTGTGGAAGTGGCTCTGGAGGCCCTTCATCTCTGTGTGTTTCTTTCTTTCTTTCATTCCTTGCTAAGTCTGGTCTGGGAAAGACAAACTGGAAGACTTCAAAAGCCTGTAGTAATTCAGGCAAGAGGAAATTATTGAAATTGTAAGGAAAGAACTTCTAGAGAGGACAGATTTCCCAGTGTTTACTATACTGAAATGCCATGATGGCAATTTGGATTAAAATTTGTTTTCTACTGCAGCCTTTCTCAGATTTTAAACTATCAGTCTGATGTTTTGACCTTTCTTCCCATTCTGCACAGTGGAACTAATAATGCAAATAGGTTTCTAATAGAAAGCATCACTGTGACACACACAGGTAACAAGCTGGAGAACTCAAATGTGTCTTGAATTGGAGATCCATTTTCTAATATATCTGTACTCATAAAAATGGGACATTTTTGATATCTGACTCATGCCTACAGAAGAAATGAATGTCCAAAAGAACCTATTTTGTTCGAACAGTCTTTGTTACTTCTTAAATAACAGAGGCCCAAGCCTGTGCTTAAGGGACTGTATTTTGTCTCGTACAATATGGGTTATTTTATTTCTCATTCACAAATTCTTTCTAGTCAAAGCATAATTAAATAAAAATGTATTTTGACATATTTTAAAATTAACATAAGTTTCAGTCCATAGTAGTTCTAAAATTTTTATTAAAAATTAAAAGAAATCATTGAACACAGAAGAAATCACACTAATAAGATCTGCTGTTTTTCAAACCTAATTGATTAAAGTCTGTTCATCTTAATGTACATAGTGTTTGTAAAACATATGGGTAGCATTGACAGCCTGAATATATGTGTACAGAAAATTGCACAATTTTATGCAGTTCCTAAATCATTCTACTAGTTGCAAAACAAACTGGACTCTTATTTCCTTTGTAAGCTAGCAAGTCAGGGATGGATTGAAAAATTACTGGCTGAATTCCATTAATTTTAATAGTCCAAAGATCGTCTTAAGTTGTTGCCAATAGCATCCCTCTAGTTTATTAGCTTATTTTAAATATTATTTTTATTCCATGTAAGTAGTGTATGTGTTTTATTTGGGGCTGTTCAGCAAATCTTCCTTGATAAACAGATAATAAACAATTATTTTTGCAGATTATGAACCATGAATTTTAGGTGGATTAGTACTCTTCCATTACAAATGTGTCAATAAACACTGATCATGCATTTAGCCTCTCAGAAAAGGTTCATAACTATAAATTTCTCATTGCAGCTGCAATAGAGAAAACCTTGCATCTTCCGTAAACCTGAGCTGCAAAGACACTCAGCTAACAAATTGTTAGAATTCCAAAGTCATCTGTTTTTTCTCTTAACTTTTCTCAACCTCCCAGTTTCTACTGAGCTTCTCAGAGTAATGTTAAAAGACGTAGATATGGTAACTTTTCGTTAGTAATGTCCTTTCCTATAATAAGTGTACATTATTAGGACACTTCCCTCTCCTGAGAAGCTTTTCATTTGATTTAACACACACATATAAACCATTTTATGAATAATGTATTTGGAGCTAGGTCCCCAAACACAGTTAAGAAAGCAAGTAATAAAGAGAGTCTGTTTCTGAGAGTGTGCAAAAGGACTCCATAAAATCATGTCCCCTATGTTGCTGTAAATATGTTCCCAGCTGGCAACCTCTGTCCAAAATGTAGGTGGAATAACTTTTCTGCCACTGTTAAGCAGTAGCCAACAGAGCTGCTAAGTAAGAACCTTAAAGGAGCATGACAGATTGCTCAGTTCTCCGTGTAGAGAATAATGTAATCTGCTGTGAGACATTTCACACGATGCCTCCCGCTGCTCCATCTGGGCTGCCGAGCACCGGCGGTTCACTTGATGGTATACAAGTCAAATATGAAGGCAATTCCTGCCAGCAGGATTATTTTTTTTTAATGAATAGATGCACACTAAGAAATGCAAGAAACATATTTCAGTTTCTAATTATTAATTTAAATATTAAGCTGAATTTACTTTTCAAGTCATGAGGCAGTTAGAAACCTAGAAGTGCTCTCTGAACTTACAGCAAACCTTTTATAGAGACAATGGTGATGGTAAGTTAAGCTAGTAAAAGATCTGAAAAAGGATATTTTCAGAACCATAAATTTCTTATAGATTAATTTATGCATAATCATAATTACCTACATTATTCTCCTGTGATAAAAAAAAGAAGATTCCATTTTTTTTCCTTCCCAGAGTTACAAGTAAAATGTCTTTCACTATAATCTTGTCTTTTTCAGTTATAGACAGTGAACAGAAAGTAATCAAAGCAAATACATTTATTTAGGTATGCTAATGATGATTGTAAAAAGGTAGAAACTGGAATTCTTTACGCCATTGCCTGTGGCCTTCAGTAGCATATATGAATACTACATGCTCTGAACTTATATGCAAACCTTCATTTATGACAAGAACAGATTTGTCTGGAAGAGGATCCAAGAATTCATACTTTGGATTTTAGATGCATTTAATGGGCAAAAGAGATTTATGTACAAAAGTCTCATATTTATTGATTTTTTTACTAATAATCTTACATTTTTGCTTTTTAAGACCTCTGCCTTGTTCATAAACCCAACTGTCTTTCTTCATAGTTACTCAGTGACTTCTCAGTTTCTTTAAATTAGGTCTAGTGTCCTGTATAATAAAACTAATGCTTACTCATCTTGACAAATATCCCTTCTAACACATGTGCATTTGCTTTCTCAAGCTCTTGTCACATGAGAGTTAATCATACTCAGTTTGGAGCAGTAGATCTAATCAGAGTGTGACACGGTACATCAGATCATGAGCTTTTTATTTCAGTCATAGATCTGATAGCAAGAGACTGGTGGTATCATTTCGGATGTACAGGTCTTCTGCCTTGAACCATTTCATCTGAACTTTTGTGTCTCTGAGAATTCACAATTCTGTCAAGAGGTTTTCCTCCTCCAAATATGTGATGTTTTCTAATAATTTTGGTTGGGTTTTTTTCTTCAGCTATTCTTGTGAGCTACTTTATTTCAGTGTGATTTAAAATAATTATACACTTGAATTCTACTCAGTAGAATATAATTGTTTTGGAAATGAAAGCAAAGCCTGACTACACAAATCTGAGTTTTCTACCTTCCCTCCTACTTTCCTCTTGATAATTTGTAAACTACCAAAACACTCATGATTTATGAAGGGAACAGAGGTCTTAAAGAAAAAAAACCAAAACAACATAATCCTAGGGGGAAAAAAAAAAAAAAGGTGAAATGTGATTTTTGTATCTGTAGAGAGATGAAGACATGAAAGGACAAGTCAAGAGGAAAAGTTCTGCTTGTGTTTATTTTACACAAACTATGAAGTTTCATCAAGCATAAAGAAATGGGGTAACAAACTGTGAAGTTTGTAAAAAAGGTCCATAAAATTTTACAAAACACTAACCCCTATTAGGGTCTAAACACTCACATTTTCTGTTCTTAGAATAACAAAGCCTTTAGAACAAGTTGTGGTACATTCTGTGGTACACTATTATGAGGACAACAAAACCTGGAATACCTACTGGATTTCTGAATTGAAAGAAATGAGACAACATATTAGGTTTTGATGTTTGACTTTTCCTTCTTCAGATGAAAAGGCAATATATTATTTGCTGGAAAACACAAAAAAAGCTGTCGATTTTCCAGTAGAGCAGTGTCAACTCATCTATGTCTAAAACAATGGATGGTCAGGCAGATATGAAGATCACAAAACAAATTAGGATGTAAAAATAGTTTTCTGATAGAATCTGAATACACAAATTCCTGCATAGGCAGAAGGAACATCTGCACAATTTGAAACTGGCATCATGTCTTGTGAACTAAGACTGGCATTGAAAAGCAGCATTTGCAATTAGGTCACAGAATTACAGAACAGTCTTTCAAAGATGGAAATGACCAAGAAGGATCATTAAGTCACAGTCTTAAGTGAATGGCCTGTACAGGGATCAAACCTACTACCCTGACATTATCAACACCACGCTATACCAAATTTGCTAATCTCAGGGTCATGTTTGGATTTCATCTGCTATCTTGTGGCCACTAACTGGGGGGATTATTTTATGGCGGTTCACAGAAGAATTACTGATTCAGGATTTTCTGCAGAGTTCATGAATCCTCAGACTCATTACAGTAACAAGCTGACAGAAATCGTCCAAAACTGGTGTGTGCCATCTTTCAATATTTATCAAGCTAAGAAACTATAAGACCTAAGAAACTATGAAGACACTGTTTTCATAAGTATATATGGTTACAGCTGAGAAATTTGACAAAAAGGATGAAGGGTCTAAGTACATTGGAGGTTATTTTTTTGAAGAGGATTGAATGCAAATGTTTCTTTGTCATTATATTGTGATATTGCTGTATATTGCTTATTTTTCTTGGCATTTATTTTTGTGGACCATCTATGGATTGGGATCAGATTTTTTTTCTAAAGTATCTATTTTATTAGAAAGGAAGTACAAGATTTTGCAGGATGAAGTTGAGATACACAGGAATGTTCAGGTGAAAAGTACCACATATGCTATGAGGAAGTCCTGTTAAATCTAAATTAGTGCTGAATTTTTATATATGTACATATAAAAATACATATTTAATCTGCTTACAGTAGTGTAATTATAATATAAGCCTTACCCTAAGTTTATGAAATAAATCTATGTTTTTGCTATTAAATCATCTGGTTCTAGAAGATGGGACCAAAAAATTGCATGAAACTAGTAAAATCAGAATTTGCTGTCCTTGAGGAAGTAACAGATAAGTAGGAAACAGGATGCATCCATGTTACCTGGAGAGCTGAGTACCCAAGCCCACAGGTGGGTAATTTCCAGAGACTATGGAAGTGTCTAGGACAACAGAGTGAAGGCTTATGCCTCCAGCTGCTGGTTGGGATGAAGCATCTCACTCCACACATTTACAAATAAAGGTCAGATAGCTATACCTTAGTAGCAAATAACCCTTTTTTGTGGTCTGCCATGAAGAATTCAAAGATAAATCACAATAGCTACCTAAACACTGTTTTTCTGTGCTAGATGACTTATGTGATTTAAACACCAAATGTACTTTGTTACAAAGTGTGTGCTAAATAAAATCAATTAAGTGGCATGTGTAGTTTTGAGCTGGTGACAGGAACACAAAATAAGATTTAAAACTGCAATTAAAACCCAATTTTTTGTTTGTGTTCTCTCCATTTTGGATGATTTCTGTTCAGTGGTAGCTTTTCCCCATAGTAGCTATGTTCTCAGTAAGCTTCTTTTACCATTTGAACTAGTGATTAAAAACAAATGCTGCCAAAAACCCAAACCAAACAAACAAATAGTTTAGAAAGGAGATATTAATATTTTAAATATACAGAACTATTCATATTTCCACTAGCCATTATATAATTCTGAATTAATATCTTGCTTTCTGTGAAAAAAGAAGCGCAAGACAAGAATCTGAATCCTCTATTCAGTTTCCTTGTGCTTTCTCATCCTTGTATCATTTCATCAGATATGAATTAGAATTCTATTTAGTTTTTTAATTAAAATACTACTTTAAAAAATAAAAGAAAAAATAACAACTAGGTGTTGGAATCATTTTAACCCATATTGTATTACTAAATCATTATTTTGGCAAAGGGAAATGTCTTTAGATATAGATAGTGGGGAAAAGAATCATCTGGATTGATCTTTTTTTCTTTCAAGTGCCTTGTGTCACCCACCTCCTCTTTTCTCCTAGTTTCTTCTCTGTGTTAAATAAACTACTTAAAAAAAACCCTGTTACAGAGGAATTTTAAATCTACTTTTTCTAAGACACATCATAAACTCCAGAAATTTTTCAAAATTTGATATTAAGGATAAAACTTAAAAAAAAAATGTGTTTTTGTGTAATACAAGAGAAATATTTTCTGCTTAATATATGCCAGACAGATGGCACTAATCTTTTATTTCCTGTTCTGTAAGCTTACATGAACCTGGGCAATGAAATTCAGCTTTAAGAGAAATTCAAGCAAGATGAATTTCTCTTAGCTACTGGGCAGCTGGCTTAGCAGTCATGTTGCATTTGTGCACATGTTTCTCTACTGGAGTGGTGTTTGGGGACTTCCTCACAGTTAGCACTGCTGAGAAGACTGATAGAAGTGCTGTTAACATTACCAGAGCTATTGCAAATATTTGAGGGGTAGAGGGATCAGCCTTTCTTATTGAAGGAGTGCTTTTCATTGAAGTATAAATGTTTTTAACTCATGCCAGTATATCCTCTGAACAATACAACTGGATAACTTTTTCTTTCTTTCTTTCTTTCTTTCTTTCTTTCTTTCTTTCTTTCTTTCTTTCTTTCTTTCTTTCTTTCTTTCTTTCTTTCTTTCTTTCTTTCTTTCTTTCTTTCTTTCTTTCTTTCTTTCTTTCTTTCTTTCTTTCTTTCTTTCTTTCTTTCTTTCTTTCTTTCTTTCTTTCTTTCTTTCTTTCTTTCTTTCTTTCTTTCCTTCCTTCCTTCCTTCCTTCCTTCCTTCCTTCCTTCCTTCCTTCCTTCCTTCCTTCCTTCCTTCCTTCTCAAAGTCAAATAGATATATTTTGACTTCATAACTCATAGGGAGTGAGATGTTACAGAATAATTTTATTTTCCTGCTAGAAAATTTTAAAAAAACCCAAAAAACTAGAGGTCTCAGTTAGGAAATTCAGTAGAAGATCCTAGACTTCCAAGTGGCAAAATTTGACTACAATGCCTGCAAGCACATATTCCCTTGAAAAACAGGTAATATACAAACATTGCTAAAATAGCTTTTGCTTTCATGTTATCTATTTTCTTGAAAATTATTCAAATAAAAGTTTGTGAATTAAAAAAAGAGATAAATAAATAAACATTTAACTATAAAAATTGATTATGTATTTTTGGTTGGTTTGACAACAAAGACAACAAAGCACTCATTTTTTTTTTGTGTATGTGCCAGGTGCCTGCTCTCTCTTTCCTCAATCTCTATCAAGAGTAAAAATTATAAAAAGAGACAAAAAGCACCTGTTTTTATTTATATGTCCTAACTGAACATATCCCTTTAAATAATTTCCATGTCCTTAGACAAGACTGGAGTGTCCAAGAACAAGTTAATAACACATTTAAGGAACCCTTTCAATCAAAATAAAGACTAAATTTACATTGTGTCCTGGCATAACCCATTGTCTCACAGATAAACCACCAGATTTATAACTGATGTTGTGTCACGAAAGAGCTCTATTTTTAGGATAATAGTTTCTAATACAATGTCACCAAGCTAATCCTTGGCTCTACTGAGTGCAAAATCTGCAGGCCTCTAGTCTTCATCAAAACAATTTAGTTTTGTAGCAGAATCAAAATTTTGGAAAGCAGAGAGCTGATTAACATGTGAATGACCTACTGCATACTAAAAAGGGAAAGAGCATTAAGTTCAGACACACTTATAGACAAATCCTTTTTATCAGAACTTTGAAATGCTGAAATGTTGCAAATAGCTGCTTATTGCTGTGAGTCATATAGATTTGTTTTTAAAATTACACAAAAGCAAACCCATATTAAAATTTTTGGGCCTGATTTTGGCCTTTTCTTGGCCACAGTTAACGTTTCCTCCCTCCATAACCTAGTAAAACAGAGAAATGACAGTATAGCAGAGTACCTTCTTGATAGATCACACTTTGATGATGTTGCATTGCTCCAAAAGGGGAAAGGTAATGGAATATAACCTTGTGTACTTAATTTCTCTCTTCATTTGCATACGGACTATATTTGGATTTGCCTACAGGAAGAATAAAGGAAGTTTCCACTAGACTGTAAGGATATAACAAGGTCAGTCTCTCACTTGAGAGACTATCTTTCTCACTGCTCTTTCTCTATGAACCACATTTGGGTATTTTAAATAAACTAAGGAAATAGTAAGTTAGCTAATGTATGTTTCACTACCCTTGTGTTTTCTTTTCCTAGCAAACTACTTTCAGAAAGATGAGGTTTTAGATTCATGCAACATTATGCAAATGGTCACCTACTGCTTCAGGACCCAAACTAATGCCATGATGTTTTCTAGATTTATCTGTTTGGTTTGGTACTAGCTCTGTAATATTACTAGGATCTCTATAATTGTTACATCCACGCTGTAAGCTCTTTCAGACAAAACTGCATATATTGTGGTAGTGTTACTAATATAAAAGTGCTTATCCTGTTCCTCTTCATCTATAAAATAAAACCTACCCTCTAGCAGTTGTATTAGAACAATAAAAATTGTGCAGACTACAGACTACACACTGCTATGTAACACTTCCACACACATCATATGTGATCACAGAAATACCAATAAATGTCCAGAAATACTAGTAAGATACTAGTAAAAAATACTAGTAATTCCTGGAAGACAGGAATTCCAATCCATTTCCATTATTGCTACTGAGGGAAGATGCCCCTCTTAATAGACAAGTAAATGGATTTTAAATATAGATTTAATCTCTGATGAGTAGGTGGGTGCTAAGTATGAACAAAATTGTTGTGGCGTACATTTTGGGTTTTCCAGTAATNTGCCCAAAGTGAGGCTTGAATCTCACCAACATATCTGGCTCTGCGACTTAAGCACCCACGAGAGCAACGTGTCACGAAAGTAGGCACATGGACTCAAGGGTGTGCCGAACAAGGGTGAGAGCAAGGCTGCCACTGTGAGGTCGATTTTCAGGCAATCCACGCAAATAGAGGTACCTCGAAACCCTGACTGCAGGAATCGGCGAAAAAACTCTTTGGCACGTTTTGCACCGCTGAAAAAAAACCCTCAGCGGAGGAAGGGCAGCCCCTCAGCATCCAGAGGGTCCTTCCAGAGGCGTGGAAGCAACACCACCACAACACAAAATCTCATCATCATCATAGAGTAGCCTTTATCAGAAGTGGAGCAGTATCTACAAAGTGCCTGTAAAATATTGCTATGTGTAAAATACCTCAGGAAAGTCTTTAGAAGAGGATAGTGTGTTGTGTACATACTCCAACCCATTCTGTTTGAGGTCAGGTGTTTAGAGAGCTGATGGCTGCTGACGTGTTGCAGACTATTTACTTTTTCACCTTCTTATGAGGCAGTATTTGAGTTCTGATACATAGTAAAGGCATGAAAAAGCTTACTGGCTGTGAGATTAAAAGATTATATATACTTGCTTACTCATTGATGTGCTAGTAGTGGGTCTGGTGGGGTTTCTCAGTGTAGAGAGGATGATGTGAACCAATGAGCCCTCTAACTGCCAGGGATGACTTGCAAATTGTAACACAGTGGTGCATCCAACATTTGCTCTCACAGATTGAGAGAATGAATACAAACATGAAGTAAAAAATATGTCTCAATGAAAATTGTGAGAGTTTACACATAACAAAATCTGACTGGTCCTCTTGGAATGCTGGAAAACCCAGCTTTTACTTCAGCTCACGTTCTCAGAGAGCTTTTGCAGATGATAGAGCAGGATACCATCCCTTATTGCGCTGCCACCCTTGTACAAACTACTGCTCCATTCAGCAAAAGTGTGTCCAGCCCTGATGTAGCTGCAGTCTGCTACCAAGGGTCCCAGACTGTCTGCATCCAGCTAGCCAGAGATTAATCCCGTATCTTCTGGGCACAAAGAAACTGTAACTCTGCTCTTACAAAGAAAGTGTGAATGAAGTGCAACCTTCCTCTTGATACCAATGCACAGTGTGTGCCCAGCATGCAGATAGAGGGAATGTGTCCAAGGTGATTTTTCTTTTTTCTCAACAGTCTCTTTAGAGTTCATCTTTAGAAAAAGCGTGGAGTTATACTCCAACAAAGCAATACAAGTTTGAAAACCATCAGACTGTCTTGAGTTGAACTTCGGTGCTATGGAAAAGATGGGGTTTCAAAAAAATTACTAAAACAGTTCCTTTCACTGCCTCTCCCTGTAAGCACTTGCACTATGGACAGCAAAGCTTTTGTGTGCTGAAAGGGAGGTGTTGAGCCTCAGTCTGAATCTCAGAGGGACTCCAGCTGACAAAGGTTCTTTGAGCACGTCTAAAAAGACAGACAACATCGATTTATTTATAAAGAATAGTAACCTCTATTCAAAACCACTTTCTGCTCCTTCATACTATTTCTGGGTTTTGTCCAATGACTCTGATAGAAAATAAACAAGCAGTGTTGTGAGCAGAAATATGTTCTGCTTTTGTTTAGCAGAATGGAACTTTTCAATTGCAGATTACCAGTCTCACCCTTCTTTTCACCTTTGCTTGCCGCTTACCTAGCCCCATTTCACTTGCATTTCTCATTACACAATACCAACTTCAAGATGTGAGAGGAGGAGAAAGAATATGGAGGAGGAGCATGCATGCCAGTGTCTATCACCTATATCATGACTGTTGCTTGAACAATAATGCTCAAATGCTTGTAAATGGGATGTGAGGTTTAATGCTTAGAAACTTGACTCTTTTGTGGTTTTGTACAGTCAGTTAGCCTTTTGTACAGAACAGTTACATTGTCTCAAGTTCTTTGTATGCCTTAATAAAGTGAATTTTTTTCCTTGGTCTTGGTTAAGCAATCTGAAGCAATCTGAAGCAGAGTCTGTGCAGGCTGGCCTCTGCTCTTTAGCTCCAGGTCTGTGCTTTGGGACCCAGAATACGCCCCTGAGCAGGCAGCTTCCTACTTGATCTCTCCTGTCAAAGAGTTCAAGCTCAGTGCGCAGTCAATTTAAAGACCAGGGAACTCAGCTATTTAAAATTGCCTCTTAGATGAACCAAATATTTTGCCATTGACTAAATAGATAGCCCACATAATTAAAGAAAGTGGTCTATAGTGCCCAGAAAGAAATAGGCGCTGGATTTTCAGGTGTTTCAACATCAAAACTAGTTGCCTAAATCATATTGTCTGTATTTTGCTGTTAAATTCTGTTGACTTTCAAGATTTGAAATGTTTATTCTGAAGCACATTTCTGCACAGTGGGTGCTGTGATCACTGACAGACATACCTATCTACCTGCAGGCATCTTGGCATTCTAACTGTGAATAGGGAAGCCAATCCTACAGTTTGTAGACCTCTATAATTGAATTAGTGAACAATATTTTATAAAAGAGAAATGTTCCCACTGAAACATTTGAGCATAAACAGCTCACACATAAATTATGCACTCCTACACAAAGCTACAAGGCTAAAGCTACCTTTCCAGGACATCTAAGTGATGTAGAATGTGTCTACAGAGAAGTGCTGTAAAGAGTAACCCAAGTTGTCCCTGGAAAAACTGCTTCAACAAACAGTTCAGTTGTGTTAATACTCTAGCTTGTAAGGATTGCTTTCCAGCATTTTATGGATGCTGCAGATGCACCCATAATGTTCCCACATGTAAGCTATAGTTGCAATGTGATGTGGGCCTATGTCATATGGAAAGGACAGCCAGGGTCCACATTACTTTGAAGATCAGTGCCTTACATCCAATCATGAGATATAGACTTGGAAATATCTGTTTAAGTCCTCTCTATTAACTATATCCTCAGCAAAAGGGGCATCTAGGCAAGGTTTGTTTTAATCTGTTGGCACCTGAGACTATCAGTCTCCAGATTTCAGTGCATGCAATATCCTGAAAAAATGCATTTCCAGAATGTAACTAAAGAGACATTCCCCAGTAATGACCATCAATAGAATCAAATCTATCTCAGCAATTTGATCATTAAAGATTACCCCAGTGATGGGAAGCCCTGATTCTACTCCATGTACAAAACTCTGATATATGCCTTAAAATTTGCATGTGTCTGGAAGGTTTACTACTGTGACACTTGTGTCTTGGAATACAGAAAAACTGAATATTGTGACACTCTTATCCTCAATTCATATGCTGGCAGTGTTAAGGTCAACACATGAATGGCCATATTTCTTTTCATTAAACTGCAGTGTTTAAAATATTTCTCAGGAAAGTCTAGATTTTATTTTTTCACCAACCAAAGCACTCCAGAAAGAGGACAGACAATGTATGTCTGACCATTCTGCCCAGATATATGCTTTGGCTGAGAGGTTCTGGAAACCCACTTCCTGCAAGCAGAAGATTTTTCCTTATGCAACAGGAGCCAAGTTCCTTATTTTTCTGTTATCCTACTAGAAGAATAATGAACCTAATGTTAGCTATTTTCTTTTAATATTTAATTACTGATAACCTGACTATGGAGTTATGCTTCATAAATTTCTATCTTAATACTTATGTCCTGACTTTCACAAATCTCAAATTTAGAAAGAGGTGTTTGTCAGAAATGAAGGTGAATATATCCTGCTTATGTCTGAATAAACAATCTTAAATATAGGTAAGCCACATACAAGGACATTTGACTCTGTTTAGCCTGAGCCAAACGCCATTGTATGTGGCCTACTTAGTCTTGCAGAAAAGGTGGCTCTCCTTACACTTAACTGGCTCCCAACTATAAACTGAAGAGTTTTTGTCAGTGATGAAACCTTCTATTTAAAAACTAAGCAAATAAATTCTTGAGGTGTACAAGTCATCATCACATTCTCAGGGTAAAAACATCACTTTGAAAAATATGCATTCTTAACTCCTACCCCTTTAGAAACGTTGCTTTAGAAGATCTTGAAATAAACATTGTTAAGTTTGACAGCAAGGTGACTGGAGAGTGAGATGTAAGAGTCATTCTGACAAACACATTTAACCTAAAAAATTCTTTATACATATGGATTCTCAAGAATTTATGAAGTCCCCATATAGCTGAACTGAGTGCCCCCAACAACAATGTGCTGTCTGTCATAAAACATGCTGACCTTTCCTTTAATTCAAAAAGTTTTCTCCAGGATTGAAGAGACAGTACAATATACCTGAATATGGACAGTATTTATACTCTAAGCACAAAAAGGTAAAATCTCTTACTTATTTTGTTCCTTGTTTGCCTTCTATAACTTTCTCTAAAAAATGAAAATAAAATTTTGCTGTAAATTTTGACAGTTCGGTATTTTTGGGTTACCCTTCTCAAAACTAGAAAGGCAAACTAGAACATAAAACTTCTGAAGTAAAAATCCCAAAAATATTTATTTGATGATGTTCTGCTCGACAGTTTTGACAATTCTGAATCATCTAAATAGTCATTTTTATCTTAGAAAAGCATTGCTTCAATGACACTGAATTGCTGTAATTAATATAAATATCTTATGTATCCACAATATTATGTAATTTAAAATAAAATCCAAAAGATGAATTCTGACTAAGTAGACATGAAATAAAGTCTACTTATCTTATTGAAGCAAATTTATTTAACATTGAAATGAAACATAAAAGTGACAATAATATTTTATGACAATTTTCCCACCAAAAAACCCCAAAAAACAAAACTCCCAAAACCCCCAAAATGAACGAACAAACAAACAAACAAACAAACTCATATGCTTTTATGAACATTTCTATATTAATGAATTGCATTTTTCCAAGAAAAACATTATCTGGAAAAAATATTTTGATCCATCTTTTTTTGGATTTCTTTTCTCCAGGCACTCTTCTGGTTTCTACTGTCAGTTATTGCCTTTCAATTTGTTTTTCCTTATTTGTGGTTCAGGTGACTCTGTATAAGTTGGCTGACTGTAAACCTATGAACCTGCTGGCCTAACCTATAAAACGTATTTCTCATGATGTGGCCTTCCCGTATTTTATTTGTGGGCTGGTGCTGCAGTCTGTCTTCCAAATGTGGTTGCCAAGATTGTGACCCACAGGAAGGCCAGGAAGAAGGCAGTGTTTTACTGTTAATCAGCCTGAACCTAGAGAGACCTTGCAGGAAAACTCACACCATAGCTGACACTATTATTCCTTCTTGTTTACATTACCAGTCCTCTTGTTATGTGCTAATCAAATCCATGTGCTTATTCCATACTGGAGCCTGACTCAAGGGGCCAGATGCAATTAATATGCTCTTCTGTTAGATTAGCAACTTAATTAAAGCAACACCACCACCACCACCACTTCTGCAGTGTTTCAAGAAGTGTCACTTTCCCAGAGCAGGAAATCTGTCAGGTCCATTGCCACTGAGCATAACCATCTTGTTATACTCTCGCAATGAAATGAACTGCCATTTCTTAAACTTTAAAATACTGCATACTGTTTCTTGTCAGATTTCTAGTGTTTTAAATATATCTTGTATTTTTCCTCAATACCCTTTTTATCCTGTTTTTATATCTCCCTTCAAAACCACTAAGAGCTTTCAAAATGACGTGTCTGTTCCAAAATAATGCCTTTGGTAACACTTCTGTTTTCTGTAAATTTTATTTTGAGACCATTGAGTGACAGAAAATAAAATTACCTCTCAAAACTCTGTGGATCAGTTCATGAGAATAGACACTTCTTCTCTCTATTCAATGGCTTCTTACTTTGATCTCGCAGCTCACCCACCTGTTCTTGTAGAATGGTTTTCCAGATTGCTCGATTTAATTGCTCACTTCAGGGTAATTATGATAGAGAACAATTCTGAAAGAATGCATGTTCCCCTGCAGCCTGAAATTCTGTGTAGGCATTCTTATCTCCAATTAGTGGCACTAACTGTCACTTGAAATTTAAATTTAGACAAAGGCCTCTTCCAGGTTTTTCATAGACATGTGGCATAGCATTTTGCTTACTCAGTGGAAACCTAGATAGATATGATGGAGGTTGTCAAATTGTCATAAGGTGGAGACAATTCAAAAGCAGTATATCACAAAAGATATGTTACAGAATTATTAAATGTGCTTATTTTAGAAATCACAATTATGTTAAATTGTGTCACTGAACCCTACTCAAAAACTCCTCCATGTTTTAAACACAGTCACTTAAAAAAATTAGCAAGTGGAATATAACTATATCTCAGTGGGATTATAGAATGTTAAGATGACACTTTACACTTATAAATGCAGGGTAAGAGATCTGCAACTTGGAAGACATAAAAGAGTTTCATTACACACTCAAAGTTTCTATTTAACCATTCAGTTGGGGCTACATCTCGATTGATGTCAGAGTGATAAAAGATTTATATTACAAAATGTGTGTATAAAGCATAGTCTCTAGTGAGATTGAAAAGTGAAATGATTTATTCGTTAGCATAATTTAAATGTCATCAGTTAAGTTTAAGAGACACATTTTCCAAACGGTGTTAATTCCTACAGTCTTACCAACAGCAAAACATTACATTTGTTGGTGACATGTAGAGGCAATAAGCAAAAAAAAAATAACACTCTTTCAAAGAAAATCCAGGCTATTGAAAAAATGTGGAAGTCTCCCTTATACGGTTATAATCCTAACTTAAAATATAGATGATGCTGACTAATGTGCCCTCTTTAAATAGGAAAAGACATTAATTCCCAAATGACTTCTGTATGGATTTAAGATGCTTTTAACTTTTAACATCCTAAGTCCATTTCTAACTCTTGATTTCATTTGATTCTAGTATACCCCAAATATTACGTTTAATCTATATATATATTTGAATAATGACAGCTGAGCTTTCCTTTGAATCATTTCATTCCTAGAGGAACTACTTAGAACATATCAAATACTGCAGAAAATGGAAAAGTTTTGAAATTATTTCCAGGGCTGTTGCACCTTATTTCTACCCATTTTTTTTCATGCTGAATGCCCTGCATGTCAATACAAGATTTTTCTACCATTTCTACTGAGACACTGAGAACTTTCTGTCATATCTTTTTACAGATTAAATGTAGGTTCAAGCAGAAAGAAAAGCCATGTGTTTTGATTTGCAGCTTGACTAGCAACATTGTTCTGTGATACTAATTACTGTGACTAAATTTTCCTTGTTTGTCATTCTTCTAAATGCATTTGGTTGTGTTTTCCTGAATTAATGACTACACCACTTGTCTTAATCCCTAGAAAGTGATGCAATCTTGAAATCTTATTCTGCAGTGTGAGTAGCCATTTATGTCTCTTACAGAGTATGATCACTATTAAAAAGTGAACGCCATTGAAATCTAATGTGACTCTTGTGCACACATTAACTTAGTGTAAACCAGGACAGGAGACAACAATTTTCCAGTTTTCTTAATAATCTTTACCTGCAGAATAGAATACTAAAAATTTAATTTAAATAATTCTATGGGAATATGGTTAAATCTATATTACAGATATAAACTGGTGATTAATGTCTTCTCTTGATATTGTTTTCTTTCTTGTTCTTTCTTTCTTATATATGCAATATTTTATGAAACAAAACCTTTCTTTACCCAGAAAAATCTTTTTACCCAGAAGAACTTAATTCCACCATATCACAATATTGATGATTTTTATCTGGTAAAGCAGCAGTTTTATTTTTTTCTATCTGTTCAGAAGACAATTTAATAACTATCCATTATTTTAAATTGTGTTCTAAAAACAACACAAATATTTACCTATGGGCTTCTTTGTGGTACTTTTTTGCACTTTGAATTACAAAGTCAGTGTCAACTGTGTTAAATAAGAAATAAATTTGAGTGGATACATAGTGGGATGTATCACTCTCTATTTTGAGATTATCATTTGCACTGATCGTGTAATATAAAGTCAGTATAAAAATATGTATACACAAAGGAACTAAAATTTTATATCTAAACCCAGTTTAAAATAGAAAAGTGGATGTGTTTCTTAAAAGGGATCTCAAATACACATGCCTTTAAAGTGAATACCAGATTTTCAAAGTTACTCAAATTTCTTTAGGTAATGCATCTGTCATCTTATATAGAACACTTACAAAGGGAACAACACAATTTGAAAACTACCAGATATTTTTTGGTCTTCTAGAGGTATAAAATCTGAGATGCTTAGTTCTATATCACACCTGATCCTCTAACAGATGATCCAACGACATTAGCAAATGCAGATTTTATGGAATATTTTTTGTACCAGATAACTTGTAGTTTTGCTTGTGCTAATTAAATTCTTTAACTAAGTAAGATCTTTGTGGTTTAAGCACAGTTTTCTCTGAATGCAGCATTAACTGAAAAGAAAATTACTATTTTCTTAAAACTAACATTTATTACAACATAATTTATAGTTTTTGCAGCTTCAGATTAATCAAAGACTTGAATTTATCTCTGAATCTTCATTAAGTATTTTTAAAAACATTCAATATTTAATTAAGAGAGAAGCTCTATTATTAATTCTTAATTGAATGCTTCTATGAAAGACATACTTTAAGTAAGCTTTTCTAATATAAAACTTAATTCCCAAAAGGTAGGCATTCAATTTTCTTGACAGAAAGGGAAAATGCATATGTGGAGATGAATAAAGGGAAGGAAAAGGGTAAAGGATGACAAAGAAATACAGCAATGAGAAATTAATATGGTTTTGTAAAATAGGGGCTGAATGTACAGACAGAATCCTTTACCCACTTTCTCCTTCAAAAGAACGGAGGAATGCCTCTCTCCTAAGATAAGTGAGAGAACTGGAAGTGGAAGACTAAAAAATTTCATTTGAATTGAATGATGTGAAAAACCCCTGTAAAAAACATTTTATCTTTACTTATGCTTCATGTCCCACTGGGTTACAAAGGCCATCCTCATCATTGTTATTTCCATTACAGCCCATTGCACTGCTAATTGCTCATCAGGGCAAGAGAAGGGAAAGGTAGGCTTGTTTTCGAGATGCTGTGCTGAGTAATCCATTTGGAGTAGGGAAATACAATTCATGTCTCAGACAAACAACTTGAGGTATATATTAATAACAAAAACTTTACACAATGTAGCTGGAGTCTTTTTTTCTTTTTGATGGATCACAGATGTTGGCGAATTATTTCTCTCTTTCTCTGAGTGAAAAGCAGGACACTTTCAGAGCAAAAAAAAAGTGGGACAAAACAGAATTTATGTTTTGTAATTTATTTATGGCATGAAAGCTTCCTTTCCTCTGTTCAAGCAACTAACCCTGCCACTTTAAAATCTAACTTCTATCCCGATTGGTTTTTTTTATACATTACATCTGCTTCACAAATCCATGAGAAATATTTCTATACAGACCATTCTTTATCCAATCTTCTGTTCTCTCTAATATTTTTTCTTCTTGGCACAGCAGTTAATCTAAAATACTGAGAAGACTGAAAGACAACCTCACACCTTGAACAATGCAGACTCTTTTTTTCCTTTCCGAATGATGAGCACTTTCACTGGAGGACTGTGTTGATCTCTGTGGCCCTCCTCCGTCCTTGTTTCAATATGTCCAAGGCCTTATGCTGGAGCCATCAGAGCTGGATGAAGTACTATAAGTGGGGTCTTCCTCATCCTTGTGCTCTGTGTTCCTCTCCCCATTCTCCAGAATATAAATATGTGGTTTCATCTGCTCTTATACAGTTCATCCTATTTTAAGGACCAGAACTGGTTCTGGTTTCACCAGACATCTTTCCTGATCAATCTGCAGGATAAAACCCGGTTTCCACAGATAACTTTCCTACCTATTCTTAATGTATTGTTTTGAAGATATTACTTGCAAGTTGAACTGTACATCATTTGTGCAACTATCCTAAATGTATCCCTTTGAAGTTACAAATTAATGAAATATTTTTGCACTATTTATGTTGCATTAAAAATATATATTGTTGATGTTATGATGATGAAATTGGGATTTTTGTTTTAACCCCTATAAACAACTAAGTACCACACAGCTTATTGCTCCATCCTCACCCAGTGGGTTGGAGGAGAGAAATAGAAGCGTAACCTGAGGTTGAAATAAAAGCAGTGTGATGGGGAAAGCAAAGGTTGTGCATGCAAGAAAAGCACAAGAAATTCATTTATCACTTCCCATTTGCAGGCAGTTGTTCAGCCATTCCCAGGAGAGCAGGGCTCCGTCAAGTATAATGGTCACTTGGAAAGACAAATGCCAGCACTCCAATTGTCCCCTCCTTCTGCTTTCTTCCTCTCAGCTTTCATTGCCAAGCCTGATGCCACACGGTATGGAATATCTCTTTGGTTTTTTTGGGGTCAGCTGCCCCTGCTGGGTCCTCTCTTGTGCACCATTTTGCACAATGCCAGCCTACTTGCTGCTGGGCTGAGGTGGGGTGAGGAGCAGACAAGGCCTTGGAGCTGTGCAAGCAGTTATCTGCTCAGCAATGACAAAAACACCCTTGTGCTATGAACATTGTTTTCATCACAAGTCCAAAACATAACCCCATACAGATTGCTATGAAGGAAAATAACTCTAGCCAAAACCAAAATAAGTGCAGTTACAAAATGTTTCAATCATCTTGCTAATTATTTTACTTTAATAAGCCTGTCTGGGATAAAGATAAGGAAATACTAATTATGCCTTGCTTGATATGCTTTTTAATGGGTGAAAAAGGCTTCTGCTTTAGCTGCATGCCATGATCAAATAATCTGGCCTCTTTGACACACCAAAACACAACATCAAATCTGAATCACGACAAAGCCTAGGTGAGCAGGCATGGAAATGGTTGAAAGCTGCAATGGGGAGATTTAGACTGGATATTAGGAAGCATTTCTTTACCATAAGAGCGGTCAAACATTGAAACATGATTCCTGGAGAGGGGATTGGTACTCCAAGCCTGTCAGCGTTTAAGAGGCGTTTGGACAACACCCTTAATAACTTACTTGTTCAGCCCTGAATTGGTCAGGCAATTGAATGAGATGATCATTGTAGCTACTTTCCAACTGAAATTGTTCTAATCTATCTTATTGCTTCAAAGAAGTGCAGTTATTTTTCTGGAATTTTTTATTATTTTTTATAATTACTTTACTAATCTACACACAATTATATTTTGTCAGTAAAGATTAAAATATACTCATATGAGTAGTATTTTTAAATGTAACAGAAAAAATAATCCGAAAGTAATAATGAAATTCTTTATAAAAATGTGACAAAGTGAATATGCTTATTACATTTAACCCTACTTCTTAAAGACAAGGAATTCATGATTATGCACCTTTAATTATTCATTGTTCTCATAAGAACTTAATTCAGAGTCCTGTTTTAATTTCAGTTTATATTGTCTTCCTTTTCTTACTTAGATAAAAGCATATACCTACCTATATTCTTGGATGAGTGATAAATTCTCATTTTTCTCACTCAGATTCTAGCTTTAGGCTTCTGAAGAACAGACTCACTATCATTTCAGTTCTAGTTATTTACAGGAAATCCTTGTCCACAAGAAGATGCTCTGCCAGTCTTCTTGGACAATTACTCAGGAACTAGTGAAAATTTCAGTCTTAGTATTTATTTATCTCAAGAAAAGTTCTCAAGTTGACATCACCAGAAATTATTATTTGCTGTCTTGGGTGTATAAATTGCTTATTTAGAAGTTATTTGATGCAATCCAAGTAGATAAAATTAACTTTGATCATCCAAAGGAAGAAGTTTTTTGAAATATACTTATGTGAGATTCTGAGGGAAAAAATATATTGGCAAGAGGAATGAATGTCTGCAGAGTGACAATTCAGTGTCTCTGCTGTAGGTGTCAGATAGCTGTATGTATCACCACATTAAAAAAAATTAATTTCTCACTAAATTGGTTCAAAAAGACCATGAAATTCATTGGGTTGCATAAGATATACACCAGAAACTGTGTACAGTAAAAGAGCAAATCTACCAGTCAGGAAAGGAATGGTGATAAAAATGCAATTGTGGTGTAAATGAAATGGTTGCGTCCTCCACCTAAAATCATTCTATAGTAAAATTGTCACTTTTGAAACAAGGCAGTCCTGCAGCTAACACATGTACACAAAAGCCAACCCTACCAAAACTCTCTATTGTCAATTGGGAACACAAAACAAAACTTTCACTTAACTTATGGTGGTTCGAGCACATTTGAAACCTCCTGCAATGTATTCAGCTCAAGTAAAGGCCAAAGGTGTATGTGAAAAGAATAAGTATCTACACAGTTGTCTGATATGTGGGACTTAATTATCTTGTCTGTAGAAAACCATTCCTTTCAGCAGGGAATTATAAACTCATGTGAAGTTTTGCAATTAATGCAAACAAATAGTTTAATTAGAGGCTGCTGTCATTGACAATGTGGGTAGGAATGGTTATATACCCTGCAGGATTTAAGCAACTTGTCAGACACAGTCAGAAAGACAGATTTATATTTTTTAAGGACCACTGAGACATAAACATTTTAAGCAATTATTTAACTTCTTTTTTTTAAAGTCTGAAATATACCAAAGTATTTCAGGGTGTTTAAAAATAATCTAAAATAGAAATTCAATGTCTATCAAACATAAAAGAAACTAACATGACATCTCAAAATGTCAAATGAAGAGTGAAAAACTGAAGGCATGTTTTCAAATGTACTTCTGTGACTTTTCTGTTGTGAGAGCAAAGGCGGTATGCCTACCAAAGAAGAGCAAAAAAAACCAAAACACCCAACTTAAAAATTCTACTCCAATATAAACAGATTTCATTTCTGTAAGGTGAGGGCAATAATTTATTTCATAAGCTAAGGGTGTTACAGAAAATTATGCTGATAAAATTAAAAGATTAAGGGAGCTGATGTTGACAATTATTGAAAGCTGAAAGAGGCAGGTCTCTCTTTGCTAGCTGGTACAAAAATGGCACTCAGTTAAGCAAGTAACTACTCTCTGATAGTATCTCAGTTTTGGAAGGCAATACTCAACAAAACTTTCCACACATCACTTTCATGAATCTCCATTTTTAGTCTTTTCTTCTCAGCAAGTAACTGGGCATCCAAAAATAATTCCCAAAATAACTTCAAATGAATCAACCATCTATTTCAGACTCGCATTATCATTGTGAAATGACGTTTTTTTCAAGCAATAAGAATATAAAAGAGGATTTATTGCTTTTTTATGCAATAAGAATATAAAAGAGGATTTATTGCTTTTTTATGCAATTTCACTGATATTGAAATATTTTTTATGATTTATTAAGTGATTTTTGGTGCCAGATTTCTGAAAAGGAGGATTAGGTAAACAGAGAAATGAGGATTTACTCAGGAATTGAATGTTCTCAGCATTAATTACATGCCTTAAGAGGACTTCTTGAACATCCATTTGAGATACCTGAGTTAAATGCTTCCTTGAGTTTTGTAAGATTCAGCAGAACACTCATTTTTATCAGAAACTTTACCCCTGCTTCCTAAATTCTTGCATAAATCTCAGAAGTATTTCAGAGAAGTATTTCTCATAAATCTCAGAAGTATTTATGTTGCCCATAAAATTGCTTTACCAAACTATGAGTTATTGGGACACATGTGTAGACCGATTGTTGAAATTATATATTTAGATTTCTCTTGCCTGGAGCAGAAAGCCAATGTCAAGGAATATTCACTTTTACAATGAGATGGGTACTACACAACCTCTAGGAAGGGCAAGAGAGAAGCAATTGTAACTGAAATAAGAGATGCAAGGTATTTGCCTTTTTTTTTTTCCACAATAATTTCTTAATTTTAGGTAAAATGATCAAAATTTATTGTTGAAATTCTTTTGAAGTCTGCCATTTGGATTCTGTTGACATCCGGCAAAGAACCTCACACTGACAGGCAGAATTCTCTTTTGAAGCAGGTGTAGGCAGGGTGATACATTTGGGACAAAATACGCAATGGTGATCGCGATATTCACTTTATCCTTTCTTCACTTTAGAAAGAGAATATTTTTTAACTGTTAACTAATAGACATACTGTGTGAGACAGTATGGCCTGAGGGGAGCCAAAAGCACCTGTTCCAGCAATTCCTGTAATTATGAGGTTATGAATAGTTCAGAGAATTTTTCTTACTCTTTTCTGTTATTCTGCTTTGTATGAAACACATGAAAGCTTCATCCAACCTCCAAGAGAGAGGGTAAGAAAAATATTAATTTTATGTTTAGGAACAGCTGAGGAGTTATGGAGCTCACTTAAGCTGTACTTGTACCTGTTTTTAGGTGAATATTTTATCTCATGACTATTAAATACATGGTATATGAACAGCTGAAATGTAAATAGGGAGAAGGGTTATGGGAAGGTGTCATTGTGTCACTGTCTCAGAGTTTATAACTGACTGCAAGCTCTAGTATTAGTCACAAACATTTATATTCCCTAAAGGAAATATGTATATGGTAATTTGCTGGATAAAAGAGAATAATCCAAATTTCCACCTCTTAGTAGATTAGGTAGATATTTATTTGCATTTTACCTCTGTTTCTCTCCCTGACATACTTTTCTTACTTCACAAAAATGTTTCACTGCTTCAAGTGATATAAACAAGTTCAAAAGTGGAAGACAATGTCAGTGCCTCTTTCATCTGCACCTCAGTTGCTGTCTTTAATGGGTTCAGACTGTTTATTTAGTGTGATCTTGAAAATGCTTCAAAGTTTGAATGCTTAATTCATATATTATTTTGCACCTAAATTGCCAATCTATATTTATAATTAATTTCAAGCTATTATTGATCATTTATCAGTCTATACACTTATAATTTTAAAAAATGTAATTATCTGATCTGTGTACAGAAATGGAAGATGACAAATTTTAGAGCAGCTTTTATCACACAAGTGTATACAGTAAACCAGAAATGGTCTCAAAATAATTAATTTAAAACAGTGGATGAACATTTCTGCCAGGAAATTGATGCCTTTATTCCTGTGTTTATAAAATACTTGTCATAAACTCTTTTAGTTATCTTCTGATACATAATATAACTTCCTCCAGCCTTCAAAATTTCAAAGTATTAAACCAAACATGTACTCAGTCATTCCAATATGAATACCTTTTTTTGCTATCCTTTCAAGATGTCTGATGATTTTCATTTGTGAGCCCATTCAAAAATTAAAATGAAAGTTTGGGATAAAATGGGGTAAAATGCAATAAGGTAATGGGAAAAAATATTCTGCCTAACTCAGTCCCAGTCCCTCACATTTTACAGGGTTCAAGAAGTCTTTGAACAATGCTCTCAGGCACACAGTGTGACTCTTGGATTTGTCCTGTATAGGGCCATGAGTTGGACGTCAACGGCCCTTGAGGGTCTCCTCCGACTCAGGATGCTCTATGATTCTATGATTTGTTGTTCTCTGATTACAGATGTAGTGCATTATAAGAGATTTTTGAACTCAGCTGGAATTCTGCTATTTCTTGCAATACCTCTGAAACATAACTTTTCTTGTTGAGTGAGCAATTTTTCAAGTTGTGGTAGAGCCTAAGTTTATTCCTCAGATATATTACAATGCAGCAGTTAGTTTATTTATTCTGGAAATCTTTCCGGAATCATAGAAATAAAGATTGCAAGAGACCTTAAGATAGTACTCCATTGCCATAGGATCAGGATCAGTTATATGAAGGCCATTCCTGGAAAATTATTTTTTATCTTTTTGTTAAAATGGCTTTACTACAAACTTTAGGTTTTCTCCTTTTGTGGATACAAATTTCAGCTATAATCCAGAATCACACATAAAAAGTGTTGCTTCCTTTCACTCTCCTGAGTAAGAAAAACAACACCTCAGCTTCACAAAATTCAGAAAATAGATCCAGGAGTACTAAAGCCACCTGTCATTAAATTACATAGCTTGCCAGAAATAAATATTGATTCTTATCATAAACTCACTACAGCAAAAGGAAATCAAAGGGCAAAGATGTATTGGCAACTGTAAATTCTACAGCAATACTAAGGTAAGCTGACACTCTCTCAGCCCTCACCCCCCAAACTACAAGAAAATTCTCATAGGAAAAACAGACTTATAAACTATTAAAATGAATATTGATGTGTATGTAGGGGGCTATTCCTTTTGCTTTGATAAAAGTGGTAAAATTTGGAGAGCAAATTCTAACTAGGTCAGCAATATTTGTGGTTTTATTTAAAGAAACACTCTCTTTCCTGGCATATGCTTCAGCTCCAGGATATTTCCAAGGTATTTCTGAAATAGCATCTGTTGTCAGGTATCTTAGAATTAGTGTTTATCTTCAATGATTTTGTTCACATAATGATTGTATTGGCATTATTATTGTCTTCATTGTTCATTCTGTCTTGTATTCTTGCCCCATCTCAGGGTTAAATATTTCTTGTTATCCAAACATCTTTAGGCTCCTGACAGGTGGGTGTGAGCACTTTTAAAATTTAGTTTGCACAGTGTGTTTAGATGTTCTCTTGAGCAACTTACCTCTAATGAAAGATAATTAATTTTATCAAGACTTACTCATTGTCTCTTTGCTTTTAATATTTCTATCAGAATGTCGATCCCATCTTTTTTGTTCAACCTTTCTGTTTTGTTTTTTTTTTTGCTAGAAGTCTGCCCTGCAGGAGAGGACATCTACCTACTTGCCTTGTGCCTTTCAGGTAGACCATAGCTAAGTGAAAGCATTGTAAATTAAGTGATGCATGGTTAAGGTATTTGGTACTTATATTCAGGTCTCCAAGTGTTTCTCCACTTTTTTGCACAGAGCCTTGTATTTCAGCTTCCTGGAATGCTAATCTGAGACTTTCATCTTTGTTTAAAGGTACTTTTATTTTGTTTGAACATGAACCCAATGCAGAAGTCTGATGCCACAAAGAGGCAATTTCTGTGACACAGTGGCAGAAGGAAGAGGTCCCTCTCAGCAAATATTTAAATTCTTTCCGGCAAGCTGTTTTCGTTAGTAAAAGGACCCCAAATACCTTCACCTGATAGAATAGTACTAAGAAGTCTTTCAAAAATTCTTTCAGTTTTCCTTGATCTTTGTAATGGTATCAACAATATTCACTGGTTCTATTATTTACTGACTGCTGCCTTTTGAAATAAAGGCAATGTTGACACATTATCTTCAAGAGAGTTTTTCAAACAACCCACACTGTTGACAAAAGTTCTAATTTCTTTCATCATTTTAATGAATGACATATCTAAGAAGTGTCTGAAGATTTGAGTTGAGGATTTTTTTTTTGTTTTGTTTGTTTGTTTGTTTGTTTGTTTGTTTGTGTGTTATTTGGGTTTTTTCTGCTTGGAACATTCATTACAGCAATTATTTCTGTAGATGTCAATCATCACTAGCTTAACAGATATAGCACTCAGAAATTGATGAGCAATTTTTTTGTTCTTGATTTACCTCAATAGGTTAATCCTTATGCAATTAAATCACAATATTACAGAGTCGTAAAAAGATTACACTCAGAATATGTTGACTTTTGAACCCTGAAAGCACTCACTTCCAGGCATACATTTTCCTGGAATTCTGTTGCCCCGAACAATGGCCTGTGCCCTATCAGGTGTACCACATACTGTGTGGTTACCTTTTCCCTAGCATATCCACTGGAACTGGAATAATCATCATTATTTCTTTTATGTTCATGGTGGTTCAGTTGTGTTTAAGTGTCTGCTTCAAACTTATATCTTTGCCCAGAAGCTACCTTAATATGCATATAAATCTCAAAGACTTAGAAAAGCATTATCAGATGGTTTTCAAATCCTCATACCCTCAGGGATTTCTCCTTATCTTAAGAGGCAGATATGTGCTTCTTCACACTGTTGACATCCTTGGAAAATAACAATATTATTTAATTTTGTCATTTAATTTTGTTGTTTTAAAGTAGAGTTGTCAATTTTTAAAAGCTAAGTGTGGCTGAAACAAGTGATAGATTTGCATTTTTAATACTTTCTTTTTCTCCTTTTCCTTTTCCTTTTCCTTTTCCTATCCCAATTTGCATACTGTTTTGTTTTGTTTTGTTTTCCAATAATGCAAACATTATTAATGTAATTTTTATTTGTCTTCCAACAGTGCTCATTTCTGATTTCAAAAACCAACTAGGACAGATTTTTCCTGGATTTCAAAACCTGCTTCTGAGCAAGAAGTTTTGAAGCAGACAGTGTAATATTCAGTAGTGTCCCTACCATAAAGGGATGTAAGTAAGTAAGAGGGGCCTATAATACTTAGAGGAGGCCTACAAGAAAGCTGGAGAGGGGCTTCTTACCAAAAAATGCCCTGTCTAGTAATAGGGCAAGGGGGAATGGCTTCAAAGTGAAAGAGGGTGGATTTAGATATTAGGAAGAAATTCTTTACTGTGAGAATGGTGAGGCACTGGAACAGGTTGCCCAGAGAAGCTGTGGATGTCCCATCTCAGGCAGTGTTCAGTGCCAGGTTGGATGGAGCTCTGAGCACCCTGGTCTAGTGAAAGTTTTGTCTCTGCTCATGCCAGGGCGGGGCTGGAACTAGATGGTCTATAGCGACCCTTCCAACCCAAACCTTTCGTTCTTTAGTTCTGTGATTCTGTGGTCCACAAAATAAAAATTCAAATCAAATTTCTCCTACTTCATAGAAACTATATTAAAATGCCCTTATTAATTGCTTATTTATGATCTCTTTAATTTCCTTGTCAAACACTTGTTCTTTAAGAAACTGCTAAGTGATATTTTTTTGAAAAGTTGCAGATGGAGGTGAAAATTATATCTTTTCATGATGCTTCCCTCCTTCCTCATCTGACATTCTTGGTTATGTCTGTACACAAAGAGACGTATTGCCAAGCAAACATAGTTCAAAAGACTGTTTCATGTCTTAACCATCATGACTTCCATTTTGAAGCCTGAATCCAAAAGACAAAAGGCTCTGAATACTGCCAAAATGTTAAAGCTTCACTTTGTTTTAAAGGGAGGAAGTTCGTTTAAGTATGGTTAAACAGAGAAGGAAAAAATGTGGGGACAATAATCCTTCTTTATGATCAGGGAAAAGTGCGTTTGGGGTTTTTTTTGTTTGTTTCTTTATTTTTGCTTTTGTTTTTGTCTTTGTTTTTTAATTTGGGATCAGGAATTTTCAGTAGTTATGATCAGGGGGTGATGAAGGGGATAAGAAAGCAGGCAGAGGACAGAAAAATCTCTTTCCAAAGCAGAACCTATTTGCTTTAATTTGTCTCTTATTCCTTCTTTTAAATTTGTCTTTTTCCCCCAACAATTAAACCATTACATTTCTCTATGAATAGTTACATTTATTTGTGTCATTTCAAGTTTGAATTGTCCTCCAAGTTCATTCTCAATCTATGTCCAAAATTGAAGTTCCATTTTGATTTCAATCCTTTTTATACTTCAAAGAAAGAAAAGGGTTTTTTTGACTTATCTAAATAGGACAGGTACAGTAGAAAGTTACTACAGTATAATGGTCAGATTACATAAGCCTATATAAAAGTAAAGCAAATAAAGAAAAATCTTATATAAAATTTAAAGAAAATTTATTGACTTCTGAAATTGAGTGTTCTTATTCAATGTCTAATTTGTAGAATTTTGGCACTTTCAATACTCACTTAAACTGCATGGAATCCTTCTAAGACACCTGCCTACAGATATTCACTTGCTTAAAATACTTAAATTTCCTGCAAAGTATTATGGCTGCATCTGTCTCGACAGTACTCATGTTAAAAGTCTTGACAGTTTGGAAATCACTTGTCAAATTACCTCACAGCAGTTTGAGGTATGGTGGAACTATAAAAGTCTTTCTCAGAAGCAAAGATTCATAAAAGAGTGTTGTTACAGCTGATATCCTGATTCCCAATGACAGATTTGTTCTTTGTTTTTTTTTCCCAAAAGGGATGCTAAAGTTTGAACTTGAAATTGTATAAAATGTTCCACCCAGAAAGATTTGCCATAATGGCTAAAATAACTTCTTGTATATCTCTAGTGATTTTTTCCCCTCCTTGATGTAAAATTTGTTGTACTGTGAAAAGTCAGGGTGGTTGGTGGGAGGTGTTTATCAGTTTTAATATTGCAGAAATATGCTACAAAAATGAGTAGAATTTAAGGCAAAAAACACAGTTGTTGAATGTCATTTAGTGCCATTAAATGCATTTTTAGGAACGACACTTAATCATTGACTAATTTACAAAGTGATAAAACAGGTTTTATTACAATTGTACTGTGGTCTAGTATAGATTCAATATAGTGATATTCATGATATACCTATTATAAGACATTTTATCTATTCACACACACAGATGTCAAGGAGTATGTACAAAGACATTCTTGTGAAAAATTTTATTTGAGAATCAGAGAAATGATCACATATAATGCTTTGGCTCTTCCCAATGGGTGAGGGTTGAGCCTTGAGAAGGAAGGACATCACCCCATGTTCTGTCATGAGTCAAAAGCGCTCTGAGTATCACAAACTCTCCAAAAAGTTCTGAGAGGTATCTCACTCACAGGGAAGTGCTGGTGCAGTCCACTGTGGTCCAAAAGAGCTCCAAAGGTTTCACTTAGGACTGCTGTTTATAGGGTCTCAAGATGATTGCTTTAATCATACATAAATTTCCCAACTTCATGTCAGTAATTACAGACCTGACTTCCAAAACAATTGGAAACTGTTTCCAGTACCAAGTGAAATTGCTTTCAAAAATTTCAGCAACAATAATACCATGCCTCTTGGATTATGGCTCAGGTACAGAATGCTCCAACATTGTCATGCAATGACCGATTATCCTAGCTCTTGTTCTTCACCATAGAAATGCAGCCAGTGCTGCCCTGGTACAGTAAGTGCCATTCCCATACTCATACCATGTCACCCAACTCATTCACAAATCTCAACAGTAACACGAACTCCAAGATCATACAGAAGCCTGAGAAAAAAGAAAGGAGGGATATGATAGGGTGGGCTGGGTTTGGGTGGGTGGATACACATCACCACATCTTCTTTGTTTCGGAGTTTACCCATGATATGACACCTCCAAAGTAAGAAGTAAAAGAAAGGGTGAATAAACTGTCTCTATTATTGCTCATTCCACCTTCTGAACAGTGAGGTTCTTGTAACCATAAAATGCATTATGATAATTATTAGAATAAACTTTATATGTGACTTAAATTGGTGTTTCCATGTGGAATCAGTTTTGCAGCTCCAATAAGACTGAAATGTTTCATATTTTCATCTCTTCAAACCAAACTATAATATGCCTAATTAATACTTTTGACAGAATTAATACAATCCTTTGTTTAACTGACAATGAATTTACCCACTGAGTAACTTTTTATAGCAATAACCTGAATTCATTTCTTGATGAAAAGTAGTGGAAAAGACTGTGCATAAAATTTGTGTTTAACTTAAAGAAAGAATGGCAAATAGGAGTGCAGGTGTCTTCTAGCAGATCAAGGAGAGATTGACATAGTTTCATTCAGAGATACAGCCTACCTGGCTGACAGCTGACAGTGATGACACCTGAGAATGAGCACATCACAAATAAAACTCTTAATATATACAGGCATTTTAAGACCTTTGTGAAGCGCATGGTTTCACTACTTACATTTCTGAGGATTAAATACTGGAGTTTACATTTTGCAGGAACACAGAATCATTTTCTTTTGGCTAAATTGAAGTAAACAAGAAGAAGTATTGCTGAAGATAGCTGGTTGTACCATGTGTGCATGTGAGGAAAGCAAGGCACAATGGCTTGATCCTTTCATATACAAGCAATGCCCCAACAGTAATTCAGATGTAATCCAAACTTTTTATGAAGACTGTGATTTTTTTTCTGAATAATAAAGAATATAAAAGATAAGTCAAATCTCCATCTCATGAAATGGATAAAATTTCCATCTCATGAAATGACAAAAAAATTCAAGGCAACCAATTTTGAACTTTCATTGTGTTGGAATTTGTGCTATGCATTGCCTTTTAAACACAGAAGTTGAACGAGTTGCTATTAAAACCTTTTACCACATTAGGTTCTTACATATTCCAGGGAATGGATATTCTGGGAAATTGCTGGTGATTGAAGTTTATGATGCTTTGTCTACAGGAATAGCTAATAAATTAGGCTGGTTTCAAAATGTCTACAAGGAAAAAAGCCTGTGAATTCCATTAGTATAAAAGTAGAATAACAGAATAGTGAATTATGTCTAAGGTTTGCTTTCCTTATTTCTTTTAGTACCTTGATAGATAGGCTTTAATTCTAACTTTTCACATGATTTATGTTTTGGAGACAAAAATTACAGAGCTAATAAAGCTCTGAGCATATCAGTTGTCTGTTACTCAATTAATTTATTATTTTCAGTTGAAACACCATATTTGTGATTATTTAAATTGTATTTAATCAGGGGGTGGAACTCAAGTATTCAAATGATTTACCAACAAAGGAGTATATGGTGATTTTATTCTGAATCACTTTTAGAACCTTATGGAGAAATCTTACCATTCACATAGAAGTATCAAAACCCTGACTATATTCAGAGAAAAGCCAACCTGTCAATCAGAAAAAGCACAATCATACAGCATTTCATTCTTTCGTATACTCACACAATCATTCTAATTCCCTTTTAAAGTATTTTTGGATTTTTCCAACACTTTTTTCTCTTCTTTATTTTCTGTTACCATTTTATGAATTATTTTTCATATACGAACAGGGATCAGAGTTAGTTCAGAAAGCTGAGAACACAACTGTGTCAGAGGCTTTATCACTAAGGGAAAACTTTCCTATAGTGTAGGTGTACTCAGTCTAAATTATGAATGCAATCATACTCTTCAATATCCATAGTTTACCATTACACTTACTGCTTTTCAGGGCATGTAATAGATCTTAAAATCAATGATTCTGTATCTAAATTAAGGAGTCTAGCATCTCAGCAAGAATTTCATTGCCATTTGACTAAGATTAATAATGGTTTTACAAATAAAAAAAGAATATAAAGAAGTGTATTTTGGAGAAAGGGAAAGTTAAGTTTTCTCATCCTTTCATTTCCAGAGCAACAGGTTAGTTCAGCCATAGAGACATGGTTTCAAAACATGTTCACCAAATTAATAAATTAGTTCCTAATTGGAATACTTTGCTCAGCTTCAAGTGCTACTGCAGCAACAACACAGATGTATATATGTGTGTGTATATATGTATATATATATGTAAAGTAAATAGGGGGGTTGGAACTATGTGATTGTTAAGGTGCTTTCCAACCTAGGCTTTTCCATGATTCTGTGATTTAACATAACTTTTGAAAAGAGCCTATATTAATCAAAGGCTAGTCACACTTTTTTCGCAATGTTCTTGATAATAGCATTTTGTTGATTATGCCATACCACTTCTCTCATTCTTTTTTCCTGCATTAGGTTCTGAGTGCCAAAAATGAAAGCAGAAATTAATCCTCTATCAGTGGCTTCTGCTCTCTCAGGTTTCACTGTCAATTGTGTTGGCAACTTTACAAATGTCTCTGAATCTCTCAGAGAGTGATCTGTTGTGCCAGTGGAGAGGATGCCTGCTAGTCTTGACCATTATTTTATTTTAATTAATTTCCCTTTCACAGTATTCAGCAATATCTCAGAATACTGTTAGTTTGAAAGGAAATAAAGATATCTGGAAAATATATGTTCTTTTCCTTTAATTTCCTAAAAAATTGATCAGCCAGTCTTACACTTAGGAATTCCCCAGTTAAATTCCTGGCCTACTATTTAAAAAGGAGAAACTTCTAGTAATAGTCCTTTAGAACAAAAAGTATGTATTTCAGACACAACACAAAAGTTAAAAGATACTACCTCTGGTGCTATGCAGGAGGAGGCCAAGAGGTGCAACACACAGGAAAATGGTAGGTTGTTTTTAGTATGTTATGTTTTATGCTATTGGCTTTTTTATGCATTTTGTCAGTTTTTTCTCTTTGTGAAGTTTATTTTGCCAGTTCCAGTAGGCTCTTCAACAGAGCCACTACTGATCAAAGCTGATCCCATTAGGAATGCTCGTTGTGCCTTTGTGATAACATATTTAGGAAAGGGTAAACATCACCGTACAGTAGAGAGATAAACAGCTCTGCAGACACTGAGGTCAGTGAAGGAGGAGGGAGAGGCTGTGCTCCAGGTGCAAATCAAACATTTCCCTGTAGTCCATGGAAGAAGCCCCACTGGAGCAGGCAGACATGCCCTGGAAAAAGAAGAGCCAATGCCACAGCCAGCTACCAGCAGGATCCTTGGGCTGTGGAGAGGAGCCCATGCAGGAGCAGATTTTCTGGCAGGAACTACCGCTTGTGGGAACCAACATTGGAACTTTCTGTTTCCAAAGAACTGTATCCCATGGAAAAGAGCCATGCTGGAGCAGTTGTTTGAGAATTCTAGCGCATGGGAAGGATCCACACAGGAGGAATTTGTGAAAGACTTCATCACGTGGGAGGGACTTGACACTGAAGCAAGGGAAAAGTGAGAAGGAGGAAGGAGCAGCAGAGACAAAATGTTATGAACTAACTGTAAGCTCCATTCCTAATTCCCCTCCAGTTCTTCAGGCAGGGAGGCGATAGAAGTGATAGGAAGAAAAAAGTGAAGTTGACCCTGGGAAGAAGGGGAGGGTAGGGGAAAGATATTTTTATTTCTGCCTTTGTTTCTCACCATCCTACACCGTTTCTACTTGGCATTAAATTAATTTTTCCCCACTCAAGCATCTTTTGCCTGTGATGGTAATTAATGAGTGTTTTTCCTTTCTTTCTTTCTGAGACATTTCACCTATTTTCTCCCCTTTTTCTGATGAGAAGAGGAAGTGAGAAAGTGGCTTAGGGGGCATCTGACAGCCAGCCAAGAGTAACCCACCACAATACTGTATGTCTCTACTCTTTGGAAATACCATAAGTCAAAATTATTCTTGTGACATAGCTTTCAGGTCAATTTCACTGCCATAATAAGGTGTGAAAATTAGAAAATGATACAATGTGATATATTTAAAATTAATTGAAAAAAGTTTAGTTAATAATTCTGAAAGTAGATATTGTGCAGTTAATTAAAGTTTCATCTGTATATGTTGATTTACCTAAGTACTAACCTTACCACAGCATCATCTAATTCCTTTTGGTGTGTTACCAGGATATGTAGACTTAGGTTGTTTTTTAAGTTTAAGTTAACTATTTTTCAAAGTACTGTGTAATTTTCAACCTAATAAATTTCTTTAGATAACTAAATATGAAATGTAAGGTTTTTTTCTTTAAGATTTTACTTAAAAAAATAAATAGGAAAGACATTCTAACTCTTACTAAATAACCCAAAGTATTGCCTTTTTCTTTGTATTGCATTTACGACAATAGTAAAGTATAATGCTGTTTAATCTCTTAATATTTTAATATAAAAAATGGTAACTCTTAAACTTAGATTTCTTATTGTGGTAAATTTAAATACCATAAAATCCACCTAGTTACATCTAGATACACCTTGCTTCATTGCAAGCTAGGGCTTTATTACAGTTTTGTCTCTTTGACTTAAGGAAAGATATCAGAATTAATCTAGATATTTGAAGTTAGCTCATTAAAATAAGTTAATTAAATAAATGCACTTTTTAAATCAATAATTCTTTTAAATCAATTAATACTAAAATGTTTTTAAATTATTGTTTTAATCAATAATCCATCCTATATGGAGCTGAAATATGACAAAATAATTTCATGTCATGAACAGCATTAGATATTTACAATAACATCATATGAAAATGCAACCTTATTCTGTGGGACAATGTTAATTTAAAACCAGAGGTGAACAAGAACAAAAATACTATACACCAACCAGTAATTCTAACATTTGGAGGAATTGGACTACATCTCTCTTGCAGTATTTACAGAGAAGACAATAATGAGACTAAAAAGCATCTATGCCAGGAAACCTCTTAGGAAAGAAAGAGTTGAACAAGGTGGTAAAGTGTACCAGCCTTTAGCTTGTGAAGTCTGTTGTTTTGAAAAATGGTCTCAATTTAGGCTGAATTTAGAAGGCTGAAATCAGAAAATAATGTTTTAATATTCCTAATCTTGAACAATATAGATTATTTGCATAATTATTCATTGTTTTAATGTGTTTATCTCCTGACTTTTTATATACCGTCAGCTGTTGTCATGTATCAGTGTTTATGTGACGGACCTTGTAAGGACTGTTTTGCAGTGGAAGAAGTATCTAGTGCTCAGACTGCTAACTATGACATGAAAGGCATATAGGTATCATGGTGACATAAAAATGAGAAGAGCTTCTGCATTCTTAGCAGTATCTATCTTTTAGAATTCATCATAGCTTCCTACAACTATTCTGTTTTAATATCCAAATTTATGTCCTGCCCTTTCCCTCTAAATCTCCCAAAGCCAAAAAAAAAAATAAAAAAATCACAAACCTTTGTTTGATCCTAACTTGACCATGCTGCTTTAGTGTGGCATAGTGTCCTTTGACACACCCTGAAATAACCTTATGGCATAGAAATGAATCCTCAAGCATATTTTGAAACACACATTCAACTTTGGCCCCTGTTCCTGACATAGAATATGAACATCTAAGCTCAGCTGAATGTAAATCATACTTAGCCAATATATTATTTTCCTGGCTTGAGCTTTCATTCTGTAAGTACTATGATGTGTCCCATAAAAACAATATAATATTTTGCACTGATTTCAGTTAGAAATCACTGTCACATTCTAATGAAATTATATTTTTGAAAATTCAAGCTGTTAGACTGTTGTTATAGTTTGCATAGTGTAGTGGTTTGAAAGCAAACCGAGTAAGAGGCTCTAANTCTGTATTTTCTTCTCTGCTATGAGATTACCAATAGTTTTACATCACAGAATACTTTCACGTGTACTTCAATTTGTTTAAAAAAAATTACTAAATGTATAGTGAATACACATCTGCCATATTTTCACAGTTTCAATTAGTACTTCCTTGTAGTGCATTTTTTATTTGTCCACAATAAATACACCTGAATTGATATCTGAATTTGGAATCAAATTTTGAGAGGTTCAAATAAAATGTCTTTGAGTTACTTGTGATTCAGATCTGCTTAGAATCAGCTAGTAACATTCCCTGTGATGAAACCAGTGATCAGTAGTTTCTTTATAATCTTCTTTGTATACCAGAACTTATAAACTTTCATAAACTTATTTGTTTATGAAACAAAGGTAATATTTGTGTCTGTTACTCTGATAAACATTAGAAAATACAGCACATCTGCTTTAATTGCTAGTGGCTTATTGGAATCATAGCAGAGTAAAGGAAAATGCCAATGCAATCTCTGATTTAGAACCTTGTCATGTACATCTAATGTAGTTTGTGCAGTTACATTCACGTGGAAATTTTCATACACCTGAGATACTTCATAATTATTCTGTGATTCCAATGGTTATGTGTGATGCCTATGGTAATATCCATTAGTTCATGATTCAAACATTTCTGCAAGCAGATTTTCTTTCTTTCATGTGGGTTCCTCCTCTTTATACATATTTTTTTTTAACAAAAATTGAATAAATAGAATTGAAAGTGATATTTTATCCTTAGGGTCTTGACTTAAGCTTTTTTAGCATCTCATGGTAATCTGCCCAAATTGCCTTTGGTATAAGCATATCATTGGCAATTATGTGGAAAATCTCAATATCTCCAAATGTTTCATTGATTTTTTTTTTTTTTTTTTTAATGCATCATGAGTTTCAATTCTTCATTTATTTCAAAAGGCAGATGGGAAAGCATATATATGCCCCAGGGTGTACTAAAGTGTACACTTTGGATAATTCCTCATCTAGTCTGGCTTGCCAAAACTTGTTTTGCAAATTTAGAACACTAAGATAGGTTTTCAAGTTTGTCAGTCCTGTCTTAATATAATCTTGCTAAAATCTGTGGCTTCCGGTAAAATCCCAATCCCCATCGTCCCTCTGTTCATCTACAGACCTACAAACCCACAGAAGGCAGAAATTATCACTCTCTTTCCTATCTATAGAAGTTCACACCTGAATTCATCTACCACAGTAGAAAGACACATTAGAGCTATATGTGAGAGATACGGTCAGATAGCTGATGTATTAATAGCAATAGGCAATATTGGAACTCTTTTATCCTCCTCATTATGTCGTTGCAGAGTGAAGTGATGTGGGAAGTGTCCATGTGCAATATGCCTGTTCCATTTACTAAGTTAGGTTTAGATGCCAGGTAGGGTGGTACTCTTGTAGGGTGAAGAACCACCACCTGCAGGTAGTTCTTTCTCAGTGGCACTGAATATGAAGCTAAGTTTGAGCAAGACAATTTCAGCATTTTGAAAGTTTCTTCAATTTAATTTTGTATCAGTTTGCTCTGTTGCTGTTACATACTTGTTGATCTGCTTTTTTAGCTAGTGAGAAGACCACAACAGTAACTCACGAACAAAAGTTTCTTGCAAGTATATTTTGAAACCTTGCCTAAGAAATCATCCAAAGTGGAAGTTAGCAAGTTATGCTAACTCCCCTACCAACAACAGTTGCTAGAACATTCTAAGTTTCTTAACCTATTTGTAGCAGGGAGGACTGTGTTCAGTCAGCATGTGTTAATCAGATCCTTTTGTAGGTTTAGGAGTTGTTACACTTGTCCAGAAGATGAGGGCAGATAATTCTTGTTTAATGACTTCTTTACAAATTGACTCTGCAAAAACGAACAAGCAAACAAAGAAAAAAAAAAAAAAAAAAAAAAAAAAAAAAAAAAAAAGCAGCTCTCATATTCCTCTCTTTACTGTGCTTCTAATAGAATACTTGCCCCCTAAGAATCAGCAGCCACTTTCATCATAGTGTCATGCTATTTTTTTGCAGCACTTTGTGTAATACTTGATGTCAAACTGCAGTCTCAAGAGGAGCTTTCTTTACTAGATACTAGCATATATTAGACAAATTTGACTTTAATGTGTACTAGTCTTGTGCAGTCATTCAGTTCAAATCTTATTGGATGTGTGTCTAATTCTTCATACATTATTCTAAAAAAATAGATATAATAGAGATAAATGTATATGAAAACATATATTTTTGTTGTTATTCTTGAATTTTTTTCATNAAATCATCCAAAGTGGAAGTTAGCAAGTTATGCTAACTCCCCTACCAACAACAGTTGCTAGAACATTCTAAGTTTCTTAACCTATTTGTAGCAGGGAGGACTGTGNTTTTGTTGTTATTCTTGAATTTTTTTCATAACTAATTAATCAAATAGAAAATAATATTATAATTATGTTCTTATATTTATAAAATTTATGTGAAGGATGTTTTATTTCATATTGTTTCTGTAAAACATTTGTCTTTATAAAGCTGTCATTTTCAGTGATTGAGTGACCAACTAGGATGGCTTACCAAATGAAAAGGATTTAAAGATAATTTTTAAGGAGAAAAGAAAGTTGTGAATTTTTGCCATAATGTATGATGATTAAAAGTTTTTACTATAAAAGCAAATAGGGGCCTAACATAGAGTTTTGAAAGGTAAACGTAAGTATTTTTTTACTTCTCAGAATTGTTTCTCTCTCACCATATATCTTAGTATGTAGAATTATGCAAACAAACAAGATAAAGAAAGTTTAAAAGACAGCCTTAGGAAAGGGCATATTCTCTGTTACATCACTCTGGGAAAGCTGAAGTATGAAAAACATTAGTTATATGTGCATATTTATTTTGGTTTTGCTATAACAGTGTACATGTATTAAAATTTATATCCCAAGGCTGAAGAGGGTGAAACCTCACCATCAGTATTGACCTCATAGAAAACAAACCTTTTTAATGTCACGAGGTATCAGTGGCATATAGGAAGACCAAACACTAAAATGAAGTATCACAGCATCCAATTCTCCTTTCCTAACTGAAAAGGATAGCAAGGAAGAAATATGTGGAAGTTATTGATCATTGTACCGAAAAGAAAGCAAAGAGTGAAAAATATGGAAAGAACTCGTATTCATTACCAAGATACAGGAAAGTATCAATATCATTTTATAAAACATTGGTAAAGACTTTGCAGAATACTGTGTACAGTTCTGGAAAACCATGATCAAGAATTCTAATAACGCAAATGCAAAGTCAGTCTTTTAAGATTATTAGAAAACATATTTCAATTCATTAAAATAAATATAATAAAAGCTTCTGACTCAGTTTCACAAAATAAAAAAAGTTGAAATTAACATGGTTTATTCTCTTTAAATATACGTAGAGAAACAAGATAAGTAAATGAATATTTAAATTGAAGGACTAAGGCTGGGACAAGAAAAATATTCATAAAAATTTGGTAATTTTTTTGAAATTAAGACAAAAATTCTATTAGATGAATGAAATCTAACATAAGTTTACTAAACATAGCAGCCCATGAGATCTCTTCTTTTATTCTTCATGGGTTTTCAGCTCACTCCTATTTTTTCTTGCTTTCTTTTTTTCCCCCCTCTGGTTCATTCCAAAGATAAAAAATAACTAAGGATTTGGGCGATTATGACAAAATGTTTTTGATAACAAACGTGAAACTGGATTATTGCCATTGAAAAACAGATGGAAAACATTTCTAAATATACCCAGGAGGCTAGAAATCTTGAAAAAGCAAACCCACGAATATCTCAATAATACAAAATTCCAAGTAGTATTTTAACAGTTTCTTGGCAGCATGCTCATTATGTGCATGATAATGAAGGTACAAAATTTCTTCTTATTTATTAATGCCCTTATTAACTTTTAAATTTTATTTATCTTTTCATAGGCTTTAACGCTTTTGAACATAGTTTGCACAATCTTTCACATGTATCTAGATCAAAAAACCCCACTTTCTGGAATAAGCTGGGATTTTCATTTATGTTAGTGTATTGGAGTGGTGTGGCAAGAGGGGTCTACAGGGGTGGCTTCTGTGAGAAGCTGCCAGAAGCTTCCCCCGTGTCCAGCAGAGCCAGTACAGATGGCTCCAAGATGGACCCATGTTGGTCAAGGCTGAGCCCATAAGTGATGGGAGTAACCCCTCTGTAACATCGGATTTGAGAAGGAAAAATGTTATTGTGGAGTCAACCCTTTGAGAAGTGACTGAGTGTCACAAAGTTGCTCCTGCAGCAGCTGCAGCATAATGTATTATCAAGGCATTTCCCAGCATGAGCTTTTGACTGTCCAGATATCTGCAGTTTACAACGTGTGATATATGGAATGTTGTTGGCTGTACAAACAGAGCATTATTTAAGTTAACTCAAAGATGAAGGCACTGATATTATTTAACAAAGAAAAATACTGCACGTCTCATAATATACATTTTGATCTCTTACATACAGTGATTGCAGGCAGTACAAGTTGACATCATTAAACTCCATTCATGTACTTGTCATTGCAGTTTCCATAGAAACTGGTATTGCAAAAGAAAATGGAGAAATAGGATTGAGAAACACGGAAAAATATAATTAGAAAAAATATAATTAAAATGAACAAGTTGCAGTTTACCAACATTAGACTCCCAACACAGTGAGCAATCTGTGTGTAGAAATCCTGTCAAAATTAATGGCAGTTGTGACAGACACAGCTGCATCAAATGCTTTGTTGTAAGTGATACTAGATTATTTATGGTACACTAGTGAATTCAAATGGTGTTTTAGTACAGTGTCATAACAGAGGGTTTTGTTTGTTTTTCTTGGAAAGGAAGGAGAGAGATTATATCCTGTGGAACAGAAAATATGTTTGAGTTTTCTACAGTCAGCACCTCTCAAGTTTCCACTCTGTTTCTGAATGAATCAGGTTTACATGGAAAATATCATACTGATTCTTCTTCTTAGATAATCTTCTGTATTTTTTATCCCCATAATTCATTCATTTAAAACATTTCCCTGTTGTTTCACTTCATTTATTTGGCATAATGGAAATAAAACTTCTATTTAGTACATGTTACATTGAAGAAATAGCTCCAGCTCTACAATAAAACCAGAGGTGTTCATTATGTAATGGGAGCTCTTTGTATCACTAGAACTTGCACTCAAAATGTCAATGGTTTGTTTATTAGAATCTGATATTATCAGACCTATATTACTTGCAACCTGAAAATACTTCCAGAGACTCAACCAGTTATGACCTGAAATACATATTAGAATAATAGAGAGCTATTGGGAGGGAAGATTGTGTTTTCTGATGGCTTTGCTGTGCATATTTTAATTCTATACATCTTATATCCACTTACACCAGAGACTTTCATTTGTTTTCAATCTGTAATTAAAAAAAAAAAAAAAAAACAGGAAAAGTATTGATTTTTAAACTGTGAAGAGAAACACAAAATACTTTAAAAAATCAAATAGTATGGTTGCCATTTCTTACCAAAATGTGATCTGATATACAAGAATTTCTCTGCAAATATTAATTCTTGTATTTTCCTTAGGAATGGAACACAGATTTTGATTTGCAAATGGAAAAATAAACCCCTGTATTTAAGTCCCAGGTGATTTATTGAAAGATGTGTTTTAACTACAAAACCCTTGGAAAGCAAATCATGGTCATTAGATGATAGTGTTCCTCATCTTAACCATAAGTTAAAATTTTGACCAGTTAATATAGACCATACTCAATATTGCTATATTCAATGGAATTACCTTGTGAGAAAAGATCTGAGGCTTTTTTTTCCCCAGACCTTTTAGAAGAAGGCAGGTGCTGATTTATATTGTAATAAGAATATGGTATCATAAATAATAGGAAAAGAACAAAGGAAATATATAGGACTACACATGTAAAGCTGCCAGTGTGATGGTCAGGCAGATGTTATAACTGAGAATCTCTTGAGTGCAACACGATTTTCGATGAAGTCTGTATTGCAAACTCTGCATGTAAATAACTTACAATTTGTTCTTGAACCTATAGAAAGAATATTTAGGAGCTGTTTAGCCTTTGTCTTTTTTTCTTTCCTTTCAGTAATCCAGTGCATGAAAATCGTCATCTTGATTTATCATAAATTGACATTGATTGATCATCAAATGACAATCTTTACTTTCCTACTGATTATCAAAGTTATGAGATGGCCTATTTCCTGCCATTTTTTAAAGTGTGTAAAGTTTTTCACTGGAGCTTTCTTTACCAGCAACATCCTATTAAGAATCCTATCAACTGGCCACTTTGGTTTTTTATTTGATTTTGCAACAGCAGCAAATAAATTTAGATATGATAAAAAGACATGTCGCGGTCTGGTCTGGTGGTGGAGGTGCCGCAACCTTCCTCGTCAGAAGCATCTTTAAAAAGACACCCAGCTCAACAGGAGTACAGGCACTCTCAGGTGTAGAGTGATCAGCTCTTTGGTGCACTCTCAGATCCAGAGTGATTAGCCCTTTGTGAGGCTGCCTGAGCAGCAGAGCTGCGTTTGCCACCCCAGGTGATGTAAGAGTAAAGGCAGCAAGACAGGATCTCCAGGAGAGCTTTGCTACTCCATGAGGTCCAAAGAAGAAAGACACAAATGGCACCAAGGGAGAGGGATTATATAGGGTAGCCAGGGGTGGAGTTTCACTACTAGGGCAATGGGAAAAGGAATTGGGAAAAGGGACCAATCAGGGGAAGGATCCAAAAAGAACCAGTCAGGAGGGGTAAAAACCAGGAAGAAGGGGAATAACCAACTGGGTATGAAACATTAACACAGAACTGCAAAGGCTCATGGGTTGAAGTATTTTTACTTACCTTGAGCCACAAGGAAATCTCTCAAAGGGACTTCCCAAAGGAGAGTCCCTGCAAATTGAGGCAGCCTAGGGGCTGCACATGGGTTGAAGCACTGTTGCTCACCCTGAGCTCCAAGGAAGTCTCCCAGTGGGACTTTCCAAAAAGGAGTTACTGCTAATTGAGGCATCTTAGGGGTTGCACAGTGTCCAAACAAGTGAATTGTTCTCTGTGGGTGGTCCAGGGCCCACCACATCAGCCTACCAAAGCTGGTGAAATGTAAGGTAGGTTGAAAGAAAGTAAATATTTAACAGGAAAATTTTCTCTAGATATGTATTTTATATGTGTGTGTTCAGACAATAAACTCATGCATACTCAGTTTTTCTGTCCCAGGAAGTAGTGAACACCGGAGCTACTGATCCTTAATAAGCTGTTTTATAGACTTCTAAAAAGTATTATAATACTGTAAGGCCTGAACCTCAGACCTGGAGACACATGCATTATGGATTCAATTTTTTCCTTTTTTCACATCAAGAAATGCTGTAATCATACTTTTTTTTTTTTCCCTCCTAATTAAATAATGCATGTAGGAAAATGAATTTCTATGTTTAATGTGTGAGCAGAAAGTTTCAGTGAAGAGAAAAAGACTAGATGTCCTGTAGAATCTGACAGCTAATTATTTAAATATTATCTGTCATAAGTAATTGATTTAACAAGGTAATACATATATGTATTCCACATTAGATAGTGAGAATATTGGTTCCAATTTCGTATGCAAAAAATACCTTAGTTGTAGTTCAATTTAATAATAAATGTGAATTTTTAGTAAATTATTGGCCATTTGCTTTCAGAATGAGCTTATTAAAAATAACATTAATTTTGATGGAGTTTTAGGAGGGATTTTCTTATCAGTGATTTTAACTATATTTTTATTTTAATATCTTTAATAGAATTCATAAGGGCAACTGTAGCATTGCTTAGGAAAGGGACACTGAGTTATATTGATATATATATATATGCAGTGAAAACCTGTCAGTTACAGAAAAAAATCAGTTATCCTCCATCATGCTTATACTCGTTTTTAACACTTGTCCTGCACAGTGTACTCAAGCGGGATGAATTTATACCAAAAATTACAAAAGTGAAAAGGACAAAAATCAAAGTAATAGCAGCAACTAAGAGGCATATGCATGCATCTCAAAGGGCCAATATAGTTCTAGATATTTCAAAAATTTACAAAAAAATGTAATTTCACAACTAAATTGACCTGCATAAAGATGCAGCAAAATAACTCTACCTGCACAGTCTATGTGTAGGCAAGAACAATATGAAGGATAAAACCTTTATTACTATTTATGCAAGCCAGAGTTCTGCTTGTGTAGATTTCACCTCTTGATGCCAGTTTTGTTTGTCCTGTAATTACTAGAATTCTTATTAGAAAAATGAGACATTATAAGAACTACTAGAATTTTTGTTTTTTAAGAAATAAATTATATGCTAAATATATATAGTCAGAGAGTAACAGAAAATCTGTGAAAGGTTACTAATTTTTAAGAAAGAACTTTTCACAGAAGTGGTCTTTTTTCAGAAAAGTTTTGCAAGCATAATCTTGTTCAAAATAAACCGACATAATTTAAATAGAAACTGCATTAAATAACTGAATTCATTGAGCGTTGCTTGCAGAGTATACTGATGCTTGTGTTGATCAATATGTTAAATATTAATCAAGTTGTGGTGCAAGAACCCAAACGAAGACCAAAACAACAGATTGATGGCACTGGGTATGTTAAATGAATGTGCTACAGCAAGGGAACAGAAAAAAATTTTCATTTTTCATGTCTTATTTTGTAGTTTTACACTTATAAACACACACAGACATGGATACATATATAAATTAATATTTACATATAGAAAAATGGATATGTTGTTCATAATTACTTCCAAGTTCAGCTGTTTAGAAACTTAAACGTTGTGAAGAAGTAAAAGTACCATAATATATATCAAGACATAGGTAAATTCTACATGCAAATTCACACACATCTGCATGCTTACATGTCTACACATAAACCTCATTAGGAATTGTATGAACACAGCCCCATGAGCCTCTATAACTCAAAGTCTAAACCTATGACAAGTGTTGAACCATTGAATCTTGATGAACCTTTGTTTTTCTCATTAAAACATCTGAAATTTCTTTTCCCATATTCTCAAAGAAAAAAAAATTGTGAAGGAACATAGGGGAAAACAAAAATGATTCCCAGTACTCAGATGTAGGTGGAATCAGTTTTTAGACAACAGCTTGAAAAACAGCTTTTCCAATACACAACTTTATGCATTTTTGAATGTTTGGATTCCAGCACTGAAATGGTAGGGGAAAACCATAAATTTATGTGCAATTGTTCCTAGGGAGGTCACCAAGTTTCAAGAAGAAAAGGTTTACACACTTGATCATTTATTTAGTCAGCTTAGTGGAAAATAAAAGTTTTAATAAAACCCCAAGCAAACAAAAAATTTAAAATCTCTTCTAGAAACATAACAGAATAGCAGTTAATAAGAGTTTAAGAAGAATATAGAACCTCATTTTTACCCCATATATCAAAAAAGTAAAGATGAATAAATTAATAAAGCTAAATGTTTCTCAGGTGTTATTTTTTTCATTTTCTCTACCCAATATTTCTCAATTTTCCCTATCACAAGTCCTTGTGAGAGGTCTTCTTGAACAACTGGCTTTTACTCTGTGTTATGTGTAGATGAGGTATAAGTAATTCAGGGTCTCAAGGGTACAAAAATTTTCCCACTCATAGTACTTGCTGCTGTTGTTTCAGAATGTCAACAGGAATTTGCCAAGATCTGATACAAAGTGCTATGAAGTCTTGAAGAATCATGATTTGCTGTTCTCTTGGGTATAATTGAAATATCTGAAGATTATAGATGCCTATGGGATTTTGTCTGCGTCTTTCCATCTACTTGACTCCAGTTCCTAAATCCATTCTTTTTTCTGTTGCCTAGCCTTTTAAGAAAATATGTAAACATTTCCTACCATTACTTTGCGAGCTTTTATTACCTATATCTTTTTTTTTTTTTTTTTTTTCATTCTACTCCATGGTCTCTCTTCTCTGAAAGATTTTCTGACACTCCAGGAACTATATCTTCATGGTGTTTCAGTCATATTCGGGGGAAATTGGGATCTCCTTTGATGTTACATTAATTCTAAGGATAAATGTTTTATACTTGAATTTGCCTTCATTTGCTTGATCATCATTTCAGGTTCTTGCCTCTTGAGTTATGGTGGTCTTCAAATCCAAAGTCACGTCTAATCAGAAATCTCCAAGAAAACTAGCTATGTGTTCTGCAAAGTGGATTGTATTTTTAGATTTCACAGCTTGCTCACTAGAATAGTGAAGTCAAACCCTAAAATGATAGAATTTTAAAAATATACTCATTCCTGGGGTGGGGGGAGAAGGAAAAAACCAAATAGAACAAAATAAGTAGAACAAAGCAAAGGCAACACTTAAGAACCATCTGTCTTTACTTCAGGTGAATAGACCTTTGAAACATCCTTAGTCAATTTTTATAAGCAAAGAGAAGAACATTTGCTTGAGCATATATAAATATAGAAAAAAAATCAAATTATTTAATACAGATTTACTATTTGTACACATTAACATGTATATATATGTATATGTGCATATACATATATGTGAGGACAGCATACTTAAGATTCTAGTTCAGTGTGAAAAAACCCTAGCAATCCTTCCTCAAATTTTACACAGTCTATCTATGAGGTCAGAATTGAAAATGGAGATATAAATATGAGCAATTTCTGCTCATAGTCACACATCAAACTTCTCTTAAGAGCAATAGTCATAGTTTCTGAGTCTTATGATGTATGCAACACAAAGTGACATCACAAGGAAAAAAATACTAAGATTGTCAAAACGGAAGCTGGAATCACTCAACTTCTATAAATTATGAAAAGGAAGATAACTTTATTTATGACCATGGAACAGAGAAAAAAGTTATGTGTTTCCCATATTCTTCAGGATGGCCAACGAAGACTAACCATTCAGCAAAGTACAAAATTATACATTTTACACCTAAGTGAATAAAACTTCCAGATGTCAAGTCATTTATCAACAAAGTTTATTCTGTTTTCAATACCTTTCAAAACACAATGAAATTTAATTAGTGTAAAAACCACTGTGAATAAACATTTTAGCTCTATGTATCTGTGCATAATGTACATTCCTATAGAGTCATGCCTGCATATTGAATCACAGGTACAGAAAAAAAAAACACCTCAAAAAATGACAAATGGTTCCATTATTTAAAATGTCATAAATTTTAAATGTAGGAGTTGGAAATTTTAATTTTTAAATTTAAGTCATTGCCAAAGTTAAGGCAAGAAAAGTGAGGTGCCGATGGCACCACTTTAGTCTGATGGCCTCATACTCAAATCTGTGTAAAAGGTCTCACGTGTTTTCATAATAAAGAGTCCTAGATGGGGGGAGGCACGCCTTACTGCTGGTATTATATGTGTCCTTGTAAGAACCAATTCCCTTCACAAGAATAGCATCTGAGTCTTACTGTGATTATATAAGATAAGCATATGGTTCATTCAGTGTAGCTCTGCAGTGTAGGAGTTCAGAGGCTTTTTATACAAAAGATGAGCCATCTAGGAACTAATAACTTAGCGTTTTCTCTTTAAGAATATTTAAGTCAACATTCCTGTGGCTTTGATATTTTAAAGATAAATATGTGTGTTAATAATAATGTGATAGTTTTTAATGTGATTGGACCTAGGCAAAGTCAAATAAATTCAGTTAAAAGATCCCTTTTAATAAATTCTAAATTGATCAAAAATTATTATGTTTACTGCCTAATTTTAGACTCTCTTTGGTATCTCTGTTGGAAAACAAATCTCCATAGATGCTATACAAGAAGAGTACAGGCCATTGTAGAGGGAATGCATAATTGTTTAAATTGATATTAGATTTTTTTCAGATAGGTAATTCTAAATGGAAGCAACTTTTGATGGATATTCTTAAACTATTCTACTACTGCTGTCTCTATATTTTGTAAAGTGACTTTCATTTATTGTCATATCCTATAGTCATCTACAGTCATAGTTTATGTATTTGCTTTGTGACACATAATAATAATAGTACTTATAGATACATAATAGTAATATTATTGCTCTACTGCTATAGCTTGTGGACAGCTAGTGCACACTTTCATGATGGATTGTTTTTTTGAGTTTCACAGATCAGATCAAAAAGATCTGATAAGGCAGTAGTACCACAAATCAGATCATAACATAAGGTTTTAATAGAAACTTAAGGACAATATCCCAAAATATTAAAAATATACTCACTATTAGAAGATTTTCCTTGTGAAGTATATTGCCTTTATCCAATGTATCCAAAAAGGTGAAATTTTGTGTTGTTCCTGAAACATAGGGAACAGTTGGCTCATGTTATCCTGAAGTGTGGAAATCTCTATGGATAAAAAACCATTCAGGCCAGACAGAAGGTGTTGCCTCAAGAAAGGGCAACACCAGTTAGTTGCTTAACTGAAATCCTTGTTTTTCTTCCTTTTTAAATTTCTTCACTATCCTATGCTTTCATCTAAGCGTAAGCCTAACTGTAATATTTGCTAATAATTAGCAAATTAATATTTTTGAACTAATTTTAAAATTTCATTGTAGTCAGGAAAATAACTCATTAAAATATACCATAGGATTACTGACCATCTCTACTCCTGACACTTTGCATTACATCTGCCTATTTTCCTGAGGAAAATATGTGCTGTATATTGCAGTCCTGCTTGTGGCATGAATTCTTTAATTGTTAAAGTGCTGTGCATCAATTAAATAAATAAGCATTTCCGCTGAATAACTTACTTCTCAAAATTTACTATTCTAAAAATAAAATTTAAAGCTAGTTTAGATTTTTTTTTGCTATCACTAGATACTTGGAATAAAATCTCTTTTCAAAACACTTTTTCTATATTGCTACCTCTTAAATGGGGAGATGCTTTGTACTTTGCCAGCAACTAAAAAGTTATTCTGAAGGATGATTAGGAAATTGCTTCAAATAGAGAGGCCAAATTTTGTCTCAGTTAATAGCACACAGTATGTTTCTTTCTTCAGTTTTCAAAAAGCATATTTTTTCCCTTTTTATATCTAGTTAGCCCATTATTCTTAGTTATTAAACTGTGTAATGGAACTTCCTGAAGAACTACAGACATTACTTGTTTGCTCAAATGTGAACTACAGAAAATTCAGAAACAGCAGATATAATAAAATTCAATAGTATAAGAAAATCTGTTCTGATTAGACTGACAAGATAATTTTATTACCATTTGTGAATAATAAGTGTTGCAAGCAGAAATCAGAAAAGACACAGAAAATTGTGAGAACATAATTTTTTTGAAGATATGGTAATGTTACATCCCAATTTCACAGAAGCAGCATTAATTAGGAATTAACTAGGAGTCTATTCATTATCTGATTTTGCTTCTCAAGTTCTTCCTCTTTTTCAAATTGTCATGAAGATACAATTGCTTTTATTTTTTAAGCAAAGCTCGGCTATTAAATATGATATAGTCAGTATGTGTCAGTATTGTTTATCATGATATAATGTTCTAAATCTGTTTTCCTTTACTGACTTAGGGTACTCAAGCTTCCTTCTACACCTTATATAAAGCCTGAGTGGGATCTCAGTTATTGTGTAGGCAACATAATAAATCACTCCTGCTGAAATGTTGTTGTTTTTGTTTGTGTTGGTGGATTGGTTTTTTTCTTTTCTTTTGTTTTTTTTTTTCCCTAATAGCACCCATATTGCATTTGGAAGAAAGTGGAACTCTGTAGAACATGGGGGAGACCTCATCACAGCCTACAACTCCCTTGCGAGGGGAAGGGGAGGGGCAGGCAGTGATCTCCTCTCTGTGGTGACCAATAACAGAACTCCAGGGAACGGCCTGAGGCTGTCAGGGGAGGTTTAGGTTGGATATTAGTAAAAGGCTCTTCCTCCAGAGAGTGGTGGTTGAGCACTGGAAAAGGCTTTCCAGGGAAGGGCCACAGCAGCAAGCCTGACTGAGTTCAAGAAGTGAATCTTGGGGATGGTCCTTTGCAGGGACAGGAGTTAAGCTTGATCATCCTTGTGGGCCCCTTCCAGCTTGGCATATACTGTGGTTAGAGTTTTTACTTGGGCAAAGATGCTCTAAGTTTCAGTCTTTTTCTCAAGGACATATTAGTCTCAAAACCATTCATTTTTATGACCAAGTTCAAAATTTATTCATTATAGTTACGGCCTCAGCCACAGTATTGGAATAAAAGGTGGGGGGAGACTTGAAATAGAGGCAATTTTTTCAATATTTTTGTGACACTGAAATTCTTTAAAAGACTGGGTATTGAAACTAAAATGCTGTTAACTGGCAATTTTTTAATTTTTTTTTTTCTATTTGAAGATAAGCCAAGATTTTCTAGTGAAAGGACACAGAGAATTCAATCTATCTGGGCACAGAACCAAAGTATACTTAAATTATATTGCATTATTAAACCTTTATTCCCTGAGACTTGTGTGCTGTAAGTTTTTTCAGTGGTAAAACTTACATTGAAGCTTCTTCTTCACTTGAATTTCCAATATAAGATGACCACTCTGTTTATTGCTTTTAAAAGTATCCTCTCCTGGGACTGTATCAGGAGCTATAAAACAGTAAGATTTTATGATATATGGACACAAAGTTGCTCTGGATTCTTTTACAAACACAGTTTTGTTAACAAAAAGCAGATGTGCTGCAACAAATACACCTGCCAAATGTTGGAACCATTCAGCATTGCTTAAAATAACTGTTTAGTCCCTGTGCAATCTGGCGCGTGCATCCTGCTGTGTTGTCTTGAATTTTCAGCTTAACTTGTCTTGTTTCTGACCATATATAATGCATTCACTCCTTTCTGCTCAGTGTGCTGGCGTGCTGCTGTGACTTCTCACTGGAAAAGCTTTGGAAGCTGCAGGACACATTTAAGCCCTTGAATGATTTTTTTCAGTAATGACTTATGGGTGCCAACATTTTCTCCTGCCCTTTTTAATAAGCACTCTCCTGTTTGGACTTACTGCTGATTTTGCTTTTAGCTGTGGATTCCCTGGTGAGCATAGGGTCAACATCCTGTTCTTTGTATTGTCTCTCTCCACAGACATGCTTTCTACAGATTCACAGCAGTAATGATTTTACATTCTTTCTTGTTCTTATTGTAAGGTTCAATGCAAATGAATTGTGATATTCAAATATGGGTCTCACTCAGGTTTAAGAAGGGAATTTCCTGGAGTATTCATCATATAATATATTCTAACAGAACCCACTTAGAGAAAAAAATAATGATAAAAAAGAAGTCTTCAGTCTGTTAGGTTCACCATTAAAAATTCAAATTTCTGGGGAAGGAAGGACAGGAGAAAATCAAGTATCTTCTACTGGTTTGATAAATTGAACAGAACAAATTTGCAGTTGTTTTTACATGGAGATATCCATTAAATCTAAATTGCCTGGAGGGAGAGATTTGGGAGGCAGAGATTGCCAGGAAATTCTGGTTTGCATCTGCTGTGCAATACTCCCCTCCACAATCCTGATATACCAGACCATGTCTGCTTAGTTGAAGAATCCTTCTCTAACTCTGAGTAGTCCTAAACATATACAAGTGGCACTTCAGTAGTGTAGCTTCATAGTCTCCCAGAACAGGGGGAACCAGTATTACTCATGTCACACAGACTCCTAATTATGAGAAGAGATAGGTAAATAATGGAGATTATTTTATTCCATTAAACTAGAAATAAATATTATTTGATTTAATAGAAAAAAAAAAGTCAAAGGATAAGTCACTTCAATGCTAGGTTATGCTTTTCTGTTTTCCTTTTCTGTTTCAGTCTCTCAGCTACATTAGCAAGACACTTTAGAGTAGTTTTATACAGTTAATTAAAAATATATGTAAAGGGGCTAGAAACTGTTCTCTGGCACTGAGGTAAAATGGCCCTGACTATGTCACAGCTCTCCTCACAGGGCTAGCTAGCTCTTTAGAGGTTTATTTGGAGGAGAATTAAATAGAGAAATACCAGAGACAAATGGAGTAAGATAACAAGGAAGTATTGATATTGACTGCCAGTCCAGTGCTCTTTCTGACCCTCCTGTATTTTACAGTCCATAGATTTCCTGGGCTGAGGTTTTAGATACTAATGAAATCTTAATTAAATATATATATTTGTAATGCATAAAATCATTGTCTTAGAGTTCTTTTACCCAGATGGCCAAAGGTAGGATAAAGCACAATATCTATCAGTTATCTCAATTTACAGTAAAATCACCTAATTTTTGTTGAATTCTTTCCAGTTAAGATCTCCCTTTCTGTTAATGGAAACTTTGTACTAAGACATTGATAAGCAGAAAATGTAGTCACTTTCTTCTCCCTTCTTCATCAAATTTCTGCCACTTTTCTTTCCATATTGCTTATTTTAAAGGTTAATCTTTATATAAGCATCTTCTCAGGATTATAGGACTTAACAAGCTGCAAAATTTCTTATTAAACTCAGGCACGGTATACCAGATGGTGAAATAAAGACTTGGAATGCCTAGAATAAGTAACACAGCTCCTGTATGTGCTGTGAGTTTTAGGAAGACCTTTTTGGATATCTTGTTGAAGTTAGTTGTCATGCTATACAGACAGTATCATTTTTTTAAAAAACAGGATGGAGTGTCTAATGGCATAATTTGGTTCTTCAGCTGTGCAATGACATTTAATCAGCAGTGCTTCCCATAATAATCTTGTAGAACTACACATCTTAAATGTAATTACTAATTTAAAATGCACTACTGATCTAAAATATACAAGACAGTTTAATTAGTTGATGTGCTGTGACCACAGATATCTGCAGCTTTCTGTTTTCTAGTTCATCTCTGCATTCGTCAGATTCATGCTTGGATTCTGAAATGGTTTTAGATGGTTATATAGAAAGTGAAATGAGTAACACATAAAACACTTTCTGTTATCTTATTCAGAATGTCATCTGAATTACTTTTACTTTGATCCAAACAGGTACAAAAAGGAGTTAGTGGATGGATGACACTGGAAACTCGCAGAATGTTGTTTCCTTAAAAAATATCTGCATTTGCCATAATATTCTAGGTTAATAAATATAAATTACAAATTATTTGTGAGAAAAGACATGGTCATACAGCTTGGACTCAGTCTAAAAGTATCTTCTTTAAAAATGACAAAAAAGGAAAGTTGCAATTTCTTGTTTAACTTCTGCTTACTAGCAGCTTGGTCTTATTCTGTAAAGATCTATGGATAGATTTCGGTAAAAAAAGTAGTGGATTATAAGGTCACTTATCTACAATAAATGTACTGATAAGGTTACAGTCACATATCAAGGAATATTATTTCAAAGGCGTCTATTTCCCAGGGAAATTTTGTTTAAATGCATGCCCAGGTCAGGATCTATACTGATTATTTCTGTGTTAACAACATAGATGTGTATCTGCTTGATAAAGAGGTTGGTGTGTTGTGCATGTGTTTTTTAATTTTCGTTCTAAATCAATAGAAAGAAGACAATCACATTCTAATGCCAAGTATCATCTTACACAGTTAGGCAGAAAAAGAAATCTGATTTGTTATACACAGTAAAATCCATGACTAAACACTCTAGAATACATTACTGGGTTTATTGCTGAATGACAAAAATAATTCTTGGGTAGATGCCTAATAGAAACAGTGATGGCTTTGAAGGAATTTCCTTTCAGATACATTAAATATGTTACTGCAAAATTGATTTTAGGATACTGTTGATTAGCAGAATAGTGCTTGCCCTGGTGGTAGGGATTGCTGTGAGGAAAGATTATTTTTTTAATGCTGTCTTGAACCACTCATATCAAAACTAAAGTTTGTCCATTTACATTTTGTTTTAGCATTGAACTATTCAACTTTACAGACCTCAGAATTCTGTGGCATCTTATTCAATGAAATAATTCTGAGCAATTTCACACTTCTACATAATTATCAGCTATCTGTGATGAAATATGTGGTGAAATGGTAGAAAATGTAGAGGTTGCCTCACCTGGTTTTAATTGAAATGAATTTAATTTTAAATGAAATTCTAAGTATCCATGGAAAGCATTTTGCAACTATTAGTTATTTTGGTTATTATTGGATTGAATAAATATTTGTAACCCTGAGGCTTTCAAGGCAATGTACCTTCTATGAAGATTAGGCTTAATATTCCTTCTATAAAGGTCACAGTTCTGATATACAAAAGAAGAGGAGGCTTTGACTGAATAATCAACCCTTATCACTCCAATTTTTTGATAACTCCAACTTTCAAAACAGAGTTAATCATAAAATATAAACAATTAAGCGTTACAAACAAAAAACTACAATATAAACAAAAGCTGGCCACACCCAAGGCACGTGGTTCAGTTGACATGCTGGAGAGGGAATGGCTTCTAACAGAAAGACAGTAAGTTTGGATTTGATATAATAAAGAAATTCTTTACTGTGAGGCTGGTGAGGCACAGAAACAGTTTGCCTATAGGAGTTGTGGGTGGCCCATTCCTGGAAGTGTCCTGGTTGGATGGGTCTTTGAGCAGTCTGTTCTAGTGGAAAAGGCACTAACCCATGGCAGTGAGGTTGGAATTAAATGACCTATAAGGTCCTTTCCAACCCAAACATTTCTGCGGTTCTGTGAATCAGATTTTTCACAAGTTTCAAGCAAACATCAATGGAAAATATTTATATAGCATGCAAAGCCTAGCTCAAGACATTCCTTATGGGAACAGAGGTAGGGGAAGAAGAATTTTTCGACTTTCTGTAGCAGAGTTGTTCACTAGATATGTAAACACAGAAAATGCTTCCTAACTGATTAGCTATGGTACCATCCACAGCAGGAAAATAACCTTTATTCTAATAAAGAAAAGTACATGAATTAAGAAGATGACATGAATATGTTGGACTTAAGAATAAAATGGAGCATTCTACACAGTCCAGATATTATACAAAGTGTACTTTGCCCATAATAACCATCATATTCTGTCAAAGATAGGTCACCAAAGAATTTTAAATGCTGGCTTTTTTCTCTTGGAAAAAGAAATAGATAGCTGTGTGAGAGAAAGAGAGCTTTCAGATGTACCCTCAGTGGAAGTTAAGATTTTTTTTTCTTTTACTGTAAATATATGTTTATTTTAGGTGTCAGAAATAACAGTTAGTTACTTTTCCACTTTACTAAAGTGGGCATATGTAAATAAAGATTTTTATTTTTTTTTAATCTGCCCAGTAGTGTACTGAACATTTATATGTTCTAGATATCTGGGACACTACAAAAGACCTGAAGCTCTCAGCACATCTTGATTTTCATCAAAACACTAGTTGACTGGGTCTACTGCTTTGCTGTATGGCACAAGAGAAGGTTGCACTTACAGGGTCAAGGGAAGAAGAAAATGTTTTCCAGTGACTGTGAGATATATCAGTGAATCTCTGTTGTAACATAGGGAGTCAAGAATAAAAATTTAAAGTTTGAGGAATACAGAAGACATGTTTTTAGACACATAGAATTTATTCCTTCAAGGTTTTTGCATGCAGCATTTCTTTCAGGTTTTTTTACTTAAGATATAGATGAACGTTATTATAATAACCCATTATGGTATTTTTAGTGTCATCTACAGGAATATGTAAGGAAAATTCTGTAAATGTCAGTATGGTTTTTAGAAGAAGATAACGTGAATTTTTTAGGGTTTTTTTAATTTTTTTTTTTTTTTTTAATAGAGACTTGGCTAGGAGACAGAGAAATGCTATATATCTAGGAACCATTAGATCTTTCTTCCTGGTTGTTCCACACCTCTGCACACTTCAGTTTTATAAGCAGGGATATGAAAGATAACATCGATAAAAAGTTGGAGGGGAGATAATTTTTTTTAAAAAATTGTTTGTTTGTTTGTTTTACTTTTCTCTCACTAACTGATTGTATATTGTCATCTATATCATCATAAAAGGTCGTAGATAAAATATTAACTAAATGTCTTTGAATTATGGAGGGCAGTGAAACCGTCTTATTCCTGATTTGTTTGTGTTCTTTATACACTTCAGAGTCAGGTATCTGTAACTTTTTTTGGGAGATGTATTTCACAGACTGTTAATTATGCAAAGCAGTTTGAGGAACTGATGCAGTGAAAATGGATGGATCTCCTTTTCTGCAAAAAAATTCTAAACACCCTTGGGGTGTTCCGTGGAATTAATTTCAAATTGAATCTTGGAAGTAAATGAGATAAGTTGTCTACTTCTCTACGTTATCAGAAAGCTATTAACAAACTTTAGCTTTGTTAAAAGAAATAATAATGGAGCTCCATTTCCACAACATTAATTTTTCAAATCTGGTTATATCATTGAATTATAAGAGCATGTAGAATTTCTTCACCTACCCAATTCAGAACTCACCCCAATGGTACACTTTAAAACAAGAGACCTGTGGGAATAAGCTTTTATATTGTTGTGATTGGATGAGGAATTAGAAATTTGTCTTTGAAGCTTTGTATTTAGTCAGTGTAGTTGATCTATAGCAAGTAAGTCTTGGCATCCGTCTGCTGAACACTGGGGAGACATACTACAGCTGAAGGTTTAATTCTGCAGACAGAAAATTTTGGTTATAAAATATAATATTTTTGCTGAATCAAGTATACACTAATGTTTTCTCATTCTCTGAATAGCTCTACAATGAATATTATTTTACTTAAAGAATATGATTATATTGCTTTTATTCTTGTGATTTCTAATGTCACTGGTATAAATTAATTGCCAAGCATTTTGTTACCATCTGACAATGGATACCATAGAGACAAATGCATAGAACCTTTCTGTTACTTTTCAAGTATTGTCTACAAAAAAGGGAAGCACATTACTTACTGTAGCTGAAGACTTTGACAGTAGAAGACCTGTCTATGCTGTAACATCTAACCTCGAAGTCTTTTGCATTTATGCATATATATATATACACTAACTTCAGAGGTTGGGGGCGAAAAATTCCTCAGCTAAGCTTTAAATTCATGGTGTTTATATCTGTGTTCCTTAATATGGCCTTCCTAAACTCATATAAAAACATTTATATGATCAGGGAGTGGAAGTAAATGTCTTTAATTATGGGTTACTGCATAATTAGTCCGCTCCTGGGAGTACTAAAACTCTGCACAGCCATATCAGAAAGCCTATGAAAATTTTTGAATAAGGCTGATTGCTGTAATACAGATTTAGGCTAGACTGAGTTAATTCCTGCAATGTTAAATAGTATATTCTTAGAGAACTTTAAATATTTTAACATCAACCATTTCAAATTTTCAGGTGTGACTACAGACATCTAAGTTCTGAATTATAAAATCTGATAATCCAGCATTCATGGCTCCACTTGCTGCCTCTGTACACGTAAGCAAGCCTTTCAGTAAAATGAACCCTGCCTGCGCAGCAGGATGAGATTAGGTTATTGCAGCCCAGGGAAAACAAACATCCAAGCAGGTGTTCCTGTCTGTGAATATCATTCATATTTTATGTTATATCTCCATTTAAATATTAAAGAAGATAGACTTTGGCACTTGTGGAATTTTAGATATGGATTTCTTAGAACAGTTTATCTTTCTCTGCAGCATTTGAATATAAGGAATCAACAATAGTAATCTGAGCTGCATACTCTTTTCAGTTTAAACAAAAGTATTAACTAAAAATATGGATTATAGAGGTAAACTAAGAGTTTATGTCACAGTGCAGTGCTAGAAAAAAAATTCATAAATGAGATAATTATGCCTTTAAAAATGTGGAGTAAATAGCTAAAATTTGTTCAGATTTGATTTGTCCTTGTAGAAACACATCTTGTGTTTATCCTCTCAAGTATTACTGCCAGTGAAATCAGAGTAGCAACATCTGAAAGAAACAGGGCAGAGTTAATAAATATTAGTCTTATTCCCTGAGATCTATGGCTAAAATCTTACAGCTTTTCAAAGATGTTTTTGATATTTTGATATAATATATCACACTGCCTGTTACTTATTAATGAAAATAATAAAAGATAAAACTTCAGATTTTGTGAACATTGTGAAAAATCTCCAGAAGTATTGACACAAGAAAACAAGAAATGGTGTCACCTATTAAATTCTTGCCCCTGGTAGTTAGGAATTGAAAAAGATTGTCCCTCTGTAACCTAAAATAAGAACTAGGGAAAAAAAATAAAAAGAAAGAGGTATGTTTTTTGAGATATGAGAACTTCTAGTTTCACTTATCTGGAACTACATCATGCATTGTAATAAGTTGGAAGAGTATGTAATCTATATTTGTGTATATAAACACATGTATAACTTTGCAGAAAAAAGAAATCAACAGGGTTTTCTTTATGTAAATGCCTTGTTCATGGCAACAGTGTGCACTTTTTTTCTGCTTTTGTTTTCCCCAGTTATACCATGCTGAATCTTCAGCACCACTTGCAATACCAGTAAAAATATTACAGAATCATTGTTTCCTTTTCAGAATCCAGATTCTTTTGTTTTCATTATATTGAGATTAAGGTAAAAGGAAAATTAAAAAGTCTGTCTCAATATGTTTTTAAGATGATATCTAATCCTGCTGATGAGAAAGTTTTGATCTCCTTGGCTTCTACATAATCAGCTGGAGTTGAAAATGCTCATCATCTTTCTGAAGGCATTTGAGACACAAAGTGAATAAGCTGCTTTTAGATTCATATAATGCAGGCATCTGTGCTTGTTGTCACAAGTTCCTTTCCTACTGTAGATGGAGAAAGACAAAGACTTTAAAAGAGCAATTAATATACCATGGCTCTCCACTTTAGGGTGACATGAATTATGCCCCAAGGCGATAATTTCTCCCTGTTGACAACAAAAGTAGTGTTGAATACCTCATTCAGGGGTATTTCATCAGTTTGATTCTGTATTTAGTATCTAAATGAAGAATAGAAAAACAAGAAAAGCACAAAAGCCAAGGGCAATAAACTACAGTAAGATTCTGGCCCTTTAAATCTGTTAGCTATTTGACATATTAGTCTCACCAATGCAATTTGAATAGGTTCTGTCTGTTTTTAAACACCAATATCTTACAATCCTAGGAATATCCAAATGAATAAAAAACCAATCATGAAATATAATTGCACAGAACTCAGACTATGTTATTCAGAGGAGTATAATGTGAAATCAGTGGAGTACTGTTCAATGGAACATATTTATGCCTGACATGGGTCTGTCTTCATGGGATGGACTTCAGTCAGTTCAGAAGGAATTGAGACACTCAATCTGATAAACATTTGTTTGAGTCAATTACATTTGTTCAACCAATCAATGACTCGGATTTATATTAAAACACATTAGGGAGCTAGGAATAAACAAACTTGATGGACAAGCACCACTTTAAAGTATCAATGATTTCCATGTAAATTAAAATTACAGAGCTGAAAGGGAAATTACAACTCTGGAGAAATATTTGGCAGTCTGCCTGTTTATTTCAGCTATTCAGTCAGCAAACAAGGGTGTCAAGGCTATTTAGAATTACATCTGTAACTTTTCTTTGATGCTGAGTGTTTGGGAATTAGTAAATACTGCTTAAGGGTTGGTCTGTGGCTGAGATGCAGCTGAAACCAATGAAGTTTGGTAGCACTGTAGCTAGGAGTATGGAAAAGCTTGAACTTTCTGATTTAATTGTATAAAGAGTGTGATAGGATTTATTTCACAGCTATTCTTCTATCTGATTTACATGGCCCTCAGGACTAGTTATTTTCCTTATCCCACTAGTCAGACAATGAAAAATATAACCTTAACTTTTGTTGATGGTAAAAGCAAGAGACTAAGATGGAAAATTGTTGTGACTTTTTAAATCATAAAACACCCCCAACCCTGTTGTGAGTGTAAGAAAAGACAAAACAGTAAATTATTATTAAACTAATCAGTCGTAAGCAGGGTACCATCTTGTGATCAAGGACACTAGTTCAGATAAGTAAAAAATACTCTCTCAAAAGTAAAACCATAGAAGGGTAGTGGATGCTCCAATTTTAGCATTTTATTTCCCTTTCCTTTTTTCTTCTTTTTTTAATGACTAGCATGGAAAGTTTAGAACTTAGGAGAATAAAACAAAGCAACCACAAAAAGCACAAACAAAACTATGTTAGCATCCCAAATCCATTACATACTCAGTTTGATCTGTGTGTAACATATTGTGTAAAAGTGAGCAGGCTAGACACAACAAGAAAAGAATTTTATAGGATGGGTCTTTTCCTCAAGGACTGGTCAGTTCAACAACTTCCAATGGGGTGCTTTTTGGCTACAAACTCTTTTCAGACTTTTACAGGCTTCTTAGAAAGTATCATTCCCCAATTTCTGAAGATGTTCTTTCTCAGACTGCTGTTCTGTAAAACCATTAGTATATCATTGTCTTCTGATTTTATTTTCCCACTTAAAATTCACTATAACTTTTTTTTCTCTAGATGAATGCATTCATTTTTCTCTTAAGTCAGGAACAGTCTCCTCTCGCTTTTCTCCATGCAGAGTGCAGGCAAGCAGCGCAAGACATGTTGAATCCTGATGCTCACTTGTGGTCTGTTAACAAAACAGAACACATAGTTCATGAAAATCTGTAGTTGAAACAGTAGGTGCCACTTAAGAGTAATCCCCAAAGTAGGGGAAATATCTAGACTGGTGACTGACAAAAGCTCATATCCTCATTTCAAGGTCAAGGTGCAAAACCAACACTAGGTGGTCATGCAGGGGTTGGTTTCAGCACGTAGACACCTCTTGAACTTTATATTTAGGGATTAGTATAAGACTGAAGGAATTAAGTCTGAGCTGTGTTCCAAAAATTGATTTTAGCATTAACTGTTGTCATTCTGTGTATCACAGGCGTCCATGTATAAAGTGATATCTTTCTTCCCACTTACTGAATGTGCAGCCTCAGAAAAATCCTGTAAAAAATAAGTTCCAAACTAAAACTATTCTTCATGGGGTGAAAGTAGTTCCTTGTATCTGTTTGGAAGTAATATAATTTAATTTACTTTGATTTAATTAATTACTCTCTTCTTTATATGACATTAGTAGAGGATATTCTCACAAGAAGACTACAATTCCCAGTTACTTTTTTTCTACAGAACTTATCATTTTATATAAGTGTATAATTCATTTTTTTTGTATTTCTTTGCTGAGAAAAATCCCTTCTTCCATGTTATGTGACAATGTTCTTATATCCCAATGCTTTTGTTTTCCAGGTCTTGTTGCATTCCTTATTTTCATATTTAATTTTTCCAATTACCTCCTCCTTTTTTCCCCCATATATTGAAATGCAAAGCCAAAAGGAAAGGGTTTTGGCACCGGTACCTCCCCTTAATCACAAAAATATGATTAAAATGACATGTGTCTTAATTTTAACCCGAATGCTTTTTAATGTTTATTTTAAATTTTTCTCTGTTAAATACTTAATCAATCATTTCTAGAAGCAGGAATATAAGCCTGCTGAAGACTAGCTAGACCTTTCTTACATATCCTACAATATATAACAAATTAGAAAAATTTTAGAAATATCTTAATGATCTAAAAAGAAGCGAAGTTATATGCAACAGATAGTGCCATAAAAACTGCAGTGAATATAAATGGAATTATAGATGTTGAGTCACGGTTTTATTGTCGTGTTTTTAATGTCTGCTGCTTGAAGCAACGACATTTATTGCAAAGTGCCATTCACAGTTGACCAAGTACTGAAAAGGTGTAGTCAAAAATCATAATACTGGAAAAATGAATATCGAGTAAGGTGGCCAGAGGTTTATAAAAGTGTTTCAGGAGAAATACCTTCATCAGGTAGGAGAAAAAGATTAGTAATATTAAAAACCAGCTTACTAATATTTATATTGATCAATATTTTTTAGAGGATTCATAAGAGTAGTTACCTTACCTGTGGCCCAAGTTTCTATTCTCAGTGATGCAAAATGTAAAATTTCTATTGAATTCAAAGACTATTATTTATCCCTGAATTCCAGGTATTTATTTTAACACTGTTACTTCAGTGACAAAACTTGTAAAATAACAGTTGTGAAGGAAAACTCACAGAAATGTTTTGGTTTGACAATCACTCTAAGATGTTACTTCTGTCTTACAACTTTGGACAGAACAATTAATAAACAGGGTGAAAAATGAACAGGCCTTTGATTTCGTCTTCACTCTCCCTCATTTAGTAGCCACGTGTATTTTCTTTTATAGGTGTTACACTTTCTGGTTTATCTTTGTATTTGTTTTTTTTTCCTCTCTTCTTCACCCTGTTGCATTTAAAAAAAGAAATGAAATATGGTTAGAAACTGAATGCCCCAGTTTCCTCCTTATTGCTTAGTCTTCTGGAATCTGCTTCCATGTAACTTTTACTAAGATTATCCTTTGCATATTTAAAGATATTTGGTGCAGTACATTTTGACCACATGTTTTTTTACTGAAACCGATGTACACTTACTCTTGCATACACAACCTAATTTTTTGAGAGCTAGTGATCATTCAAGGGTAATTATTGTTAACTTAGTTCCTCTTGTTACAATTTTCCTGAAACAAAGTCAAACACACTGCAAACTACATTCATTTTTTCAGTTTTTCATGTAAATGATCATAAATAGCAATCATGCTTTCAAGGATTTTCACCCTGTGTTTCAGATAACCTAATCCTGAAATTTAACAAAAGATCCTTTTGTGATTTTAGTCATTGTTGTCACAATTATGCCTCTGATCTTGATCATTTTGTGGAATGTTTGACACATTCCAGTCAAAAGCATTACTGAACCAGGTAGAGGAGAAAAAGCCATAGGAGAAACATCTGGATTTTCTCTTCAAAAATTTACTCCTTATTTCTTTGTCATTTTGCCCAAAGTCAGGATTAAAAACAAATCTTGACTGCCCAAATGAAGATAAACTCTTGCAAGAACGGAGAAAAAAAATGTTAACTCTTTGTGATCTGAGGACAAAACTTCTCTAGATCCCATTCTAAGTGACCTAAATTCTAGGAATACATTGGAAAGCTGGGTTTCTTCCAGGAGATTTATGATGATTATTCTAATGCCTGATCTAAATCTAATTAGAATATTCTAATTCTAAGACCTTTAGTGGTCTAACACACTTTAGACTTACTGTCAAATGTATGAAAGAAGTACAACTAGAGTCTCTCCCCTTCCATGATCCATCTCATCTTGTTATTTCAAAGCATTCAATTCTTCTTTTTTATTGTACAACTCAAATTAACACAATTAACACTTTCAAATGAAAAAAGCAGATATGGAAAATGTATGTGAGAAATTGATTGCTAGAGGAAAAAAAGAAATGTAGGAAAAGCAAAGTGCAAAGCAATCAACCATTTTTTCAGAATGTTATTTTTGAGAACGCTGATCTGTCTGGCAAGTTGAAATATTTTTTAGGTATATTATAAATTACTAAAATGCTATTTTTCAGACATAATTCTGAAAATCTCTTTTTCTTAGTTTATACACTATTCATATAATATATATATCCAACCTTACAGAAGACAGAAGTATGCCATTTTCTGGTGCATCAAGTCTCAAACTTAGTAATCTTNTATAGAGACATAAGGGGTTATAGGACAGCAGCCAATTGCTACAGTTAATTTCTGGGTTTTAGCAATAGATGACGTTAGATTTTTTCTGGTTTTTTACATCAGTTTTTATTTCTCAGATAAATTTTTCCTGTTCTTACAGTTAGAATAGCTAGTGACAGATAGTAATGCTTGCTTTCTGAGGATATTTTCAACTTTTTCCAGACTACTTTTCACCTTTTTAGGTGCTAAGTTACCCTTACACATCCATGCTTTCACACTTATTGATGTTATCTCAAGATGCCTCCAGTTTCTGGGTGCCCAGCTGTGCTTTGAATATGATGGTTGTTCCATGTAACAGTCTTGTCAGATATCTACACATAAAACATTTTGTTTCCTCCCGTAAGAGCCAGCTCCTGAGTCCATAACCTAGCTTGGATATTTCTCATCTCTATACAATATGCAAGAGACAACCTTTATGCTATTGAGTCCTGTATTCAGTGAGAAGGAGAATTTAACATTTTTCCAGAAAACACTGACTCAGATCAGTGACTTCCTGTTTAGTATTGAAACTTTAGAAAATATCAAAAAATAATAATATTTTCTGATTTAATTAACCCAATGAAGCACCTGACAATACTCCTAAAATCTGCTTTGCAGTGGTAGATTGTAAACTACTGCAAAAGAAGATGGAAATTAGAAATTAGACCATAAAATATGGAGAAATGTGTCCTGAAATGTGATCATAATCCAGATAGTAATCTCTGCATACTAGAATAATATCCATATGAAATAGTGATGAGGGCTATATATATAAAAGCTATTAAAAATCCCCTTGCATTTCTTTTGATAAAGACAAGGAAAGAGGTTTGGTATTTCTTTTATTTTATTGTAATAAATAACTTTAAGTATATGCCAGACTTGAACGAAAAAAGTATTAAATTTCTCCTGCAGGCAGCATTGTTCAATAATCATCTGCTAAAAAGCATCTTTTTCTATCTTAGTCTCTGTCAAAGTTAAGATATTTGGCTAGATAAACTACTGGTCTCATCCATTATTGCAATTCTTATGTCCCTGTGGCTTTTTATTTCCTCTGTAACAATTACTTTGAACTGGATAATACAATTTAATGCCCACTTCCCCTGTTATTTGGAATGAATAATACTCAGTATAATAGGCAAGCCTTACAAAGAGCTTTTACTTCTGAGTAGTGAAATGATGCACTGACATTTTCAATAGTGAATAGATTTCACAACCGACACATTAATAGCCTTTAAATGGAGAAAGGTCTGGTTGTACATCTTCAAAAAGCTTCTGAAGTTGAGATAAGTCTTTTCAGTAGGAAGACTTATTTCTTTTTAAGATTATATGCTGTTAAAATTTATAATTCAGGTCCAGGTTTTCTTGTGCTTGCTTTTTTTTAGTNGAAGTTCAGCTGACAGGAAATTTTGTTTATGGACATATGAAAGAAAAGCATTTTCTGAAGAAGTGTCTATGCATCAGCATGAGAACATTAAGAAGTCTTATGAAATAGAATTAAAGTCACAAAGACCAGTTTCAGATTGCATTTTTCTCTTTTTCTCTGTCACTGAGGCAGTATCTCACATAATTTAATTTTCTGAGCATTGGCGTGGCTACAAAACTAGGATAGATCAGGGATGTTCAAATTTCTGCATAAAATCTGTTCTACATCAAACTTCAAGTGAATGGAAATTGTCTGCAAGGTTTTACTTTGTACACTCTTGTAGATGTTTTAAACCACGTTAATCCTCCTTATTCTGCTCTGTGCTGGACAGGATTTCATCACTGTGCCAAGAACATGACTGGAATTAGGAAGCATAGGGTGAATAGGGAGCTCTCAGGTAAAGGATCCATTCTGATTAAAAAAAATATATATATATATTATAGAGACATAAGGGGTTATAGGACAGCAGCCAATTGCTACAGTTAATTTCTGGGTTTTAGCAATAGATGACGTTAGATTTTTTCTGGTTTTTTACATCAGTTTTTATTTCTCAGATTAC
>VXBB01012089.1:148658-169589 GCA_013399915.1 Illadopsis cleaveri
ACTCTTTGTCAATTTTGATACTTAGACATATATAATAAGTCTGATATTTTAAAAGTACTATGCAGCTGAGGCTACCATTAAAAGTTCTGATGCCTTCCATGTCTTAACTGTCTCACAAGGCATAGGCTTTTCTGGGTTTTGTAAGCACATTAGTGCATAACGTGCAAGATCTTATGGACAACATTTTGGTCATGGTCCTACCTGTTTCTGAATGGTATTAATTATTTCTGCTTCAGTAAATGCTGACATCATAGTATTTCTGAACCATGACATCCTATGTTATGAGGATATTCTGCCTAAAAATTAACATCTCCACCTTTAAATAATTTTTTCCTGCAAACCTCCTGTGGAGTCCTGCTGTACTAACAATTTAAGGGGCTAAGAATAAATAATATAAATAAGATTTTAAAAATTGTTATTCTCTTTCTAAATTTGTCCTTATTGATAAACTCAATAGAATTGGTGTTGATAGATCATGGAAGACAGCCTTTCTACAGATCTGAGAATTGTGGAAACACTGAGATAAGACACTGTAGATGGCTTCTTCTTAAGTCTCATACTCTTAACATTCTAAACTAATTTACCTCTTGATCCCTGCATGCAAGTTTTATGCCTAGGTTTCAAATGCTTCTTTTAGATACTGTATTTGTCAACTCTTCACCAACAATATGTATGAGTACTAAGGCAATACGTGTGGTAAGAAAAAAAAATTAAAAATTCTGAAACATTTAAATGCTAAAGGGAGCTGTATCACTATCTTTACTAAGCATTAAAATTTTTATTTGGTATAGGTAATCGAATTGCATTCAAACAGCTTTCATCTTTCTGTGATATGAGACACATTTAAATTCAGAAATGTAGAATATATAGCTAATATTAATCCCCTAAACTATTTAGCATCACTCAATTAAATTAAGTCTTTTCAGAAGCAGGGTAATTAAATCAAAACTGTTATGTCATGCCATTGTAGCATAACTTGCTTCTTAACAGAATATCTTTGATAAGACATTTGAGAATTTTTTTTCTTTTTTTTTAAATCAGTAAGCATAGATCATAGATACTATTATCCATGTATGGATAATAGTAAAGTATGGTGTGCTAGCTTTATAAAAGCAACTGTGGTAGAATAAGCAAATCTGCAGTCCAGCTGTAATACAACCAGCAGGTCATACTGGTATCAGGAAGAATAAATAGGAAAATACACAATATAAAATTCACAGACTGAACTTCGACAAATAGGAATGAATTCCTAATCTTCTCTTTTATAAAAGGACCAAAATTGGTATACTTGTAAATAGACAGGTAATGAGTAAAAGTAAGGACGTTACACATACTTGCAGAGATTTAAAATTCTTCCTGGCAGTAAAATTTTGAAACTAAACCAAAATTGGTAATATCATCCCACATGTTCCTTCATTAATAACTGACTTGAATTATTTAACTCTAGGTATTACGGACAGCCTTTGATGTCAGATAGATCTGCCTGAAATGTCAACATTACTGGAGTCATTACTTGTGTCCAGAAGACCTACTGTTTGAGGCAATGAAGATCAAAACAGATTCGTGAGGTTTTTTTTAATTTACTTTCCATTATTTCAAACAAGAAGTCTAACTTTGTTAAAAATATTTGAATGTATGCAATTTAAAATATTGCATAATTAAATTACATTTCTAGAGGCCTTTAATAGTAGCATCAGTGTGAAAAGCAATTTGGTTTATAACACTTCATACATGCAAAACTGTTCTTTCATGCATGACCAACTCTGTTCAATAAAGTTACTATTTTGATTTTAATTTTAAAAATTGTCGTACAGATATTTCTGATATTTCTAAAAAAAAGCCTCTCACTATTGCTAATGTAGGTAAAAGATGCAAAAATAGGGGTTTTTTTAATATAATTTAAACAAAATAAGAAAAAGACTTTTTGTATGTCTTGAAATCACCATCTAAATTATTTTTTACTATTTTGCTACCTTTTCCCCCCACCCAGAGAGAATGAAGTATTTTCCATTGAAAATATATATAAAAAAGGCTCGATACTCTCAAATTAATACAACAAGCAGCAGCTCTTATGTGGTGGATGAAATTTCTGATGCCCTTTTTCGGTAGAAAAAATAATAGATATTGTGAATGTCTGAATCATAACTTATATGTATATTTCTCTTCTGAATCCTCTCAGACATACAGTGCAAACAGAATGATAGGGGGAAACTTTTTTTTTCCTAAAGATAAGCTTTTATTTGTTCAGAAATCAACCACAAAGTTAAAATATACATTTTATTCCTTCTTCCTAAGTGATTGTTTCCATATTTGCTAGAAATGTTTGATGGAAAAATATTTCTTGCTAAGTAGTTTTAAATATTTCATTTTGATTTTAGATATTGTATTAATTTGTTTACCTATATTTTCAATTGTAGCCATAATGCGAATACAAATACAATCTCTATACTCCTGTTTTTTAAATGTTTGAATATTTCAGAACCTTCTGTGGTTCTTTTCTTTATTCTTTAAATTATAGGATTTATATTTCAAAGAAGAACAGTTGGATTTTTAAGCAAAAATAATGATATTTTTAAATTGAGGCTCAAAGTGTTTGCAATGAAATATTTAGTTTCACTGAAACAGCCCTGGATTTTGAAAACACATATGCAAACAAGCAAACATGAAAACATGACTCTATCTCAAAACAGAATGGAGTACAATAAATAGTTGAAGTATGTAAAAATACTTTGACTGGCTAACATTTTCCTGTAGAAACATGTTGTGTTAAATAGTATTTAGTTTGTTAAACACAAGGTGTGTTTATTCCTGTACTTATTCCTGAATATTTTAACATCTGGTTTTTTTTCTGTATCTTTGACCAACAATTGTAGAGACATAATAAAATGTGCTAATATTCTAAAGACAAAAAGGATTTCTCAGATTTTGAGAGAAAGAAGTATTACAACAAATTTATTTGGGAGGAAATGCTTACCTGTTGTAGAATAGAAAAATGTTTAATGGACAAGATAATTAGAAAGTGGTATGAGTAGTTTTTAACTACTGTTTTACAGGAGAAAAAAGGTTAAAGAATATTTTAATCAGTGCAATGCGATGATAGCTTTGTGTAAGCTGTGCAGATGTCACTGGAGAAGGACAGAGAAAAGGAGAATTTCATATATACTTAAATTTTCCTAGTTCTAAACCATTAATTTTGCTTTAAATTTAGATATTTTCTTAGTCATAATCCTGATCAATGGCGAGACTAAAGTGCCAATAAGTGAGGAGCTGTGTCTTGATGGCATTGTAGCCCTGATAAATACTCCTAAGTGGACATAGATGGCATTTTTAACAGTTTGTATATATGTTAAAAATAGTATATTTCCCATGGTTGGACCTTAATATATACATATAGTATTCAAATTCCGCAATGTTATGAACCATTTCTTAAGTAAATACCTGTGTATATTTCTAATATAATGATAGACTGATATCCTAAATAACTGAGACGTGTACCTGATACCCTGATAAGTGTATTGTAGGCTTCAGCACAGTGCTTTTCACGTTGTATACCTTGCTTGCTTGTCTATTAATATGCCAATTAAAAAAGGTGTTTATTACTCCTGAGCTGAATACAACATTCTTATTGAACAGAAGGCAAAATAACAATGAACTATATTTTTTCCTGGAGATTAGGATATGTTTTGCTGGAATATTCAAATGCATCAGAAGACACAGAGAAAATAATTTCTTCTCTGTATAGTAAACAACCCATATGGAACACTTTTGAAATAAAATTCATGTGTGCTTGACCTCCCTAGCTTATATTCCTTGAATCAAGTTTAAAGAAGCACTTTTAATACATATTTCAGGTATATAAGAAAAGAAAAAGTGTGAAACAAACTAAAGAGAGAAAATTGGTACTGACAAAAAAATCATGGCACTAATAAAATTAATGTCCAGATATAACAAATTACAAAGTGCAACTTTTTCTGGAGTTGATATGACTTACAACATAGCCTTCATTAATATTAAAAGAGCAAACAGCTCATTAACCTTTCCTTAGTCCCAGAGCTGCATCACTGAACACCTGCTAGTGTTCTGGTCCTATGATAACAAAGAAAATTGGGTTTCCTTCATGGGGATATCCTGAAAAGGATCCCTACCCGTGGTTGTAGAAACATTATCAATATCATCCACATTGCTATTTTCAGTCACCATACAACTATCAAAAATGTGAAAAGAAGATTTCTGACTATTGCAGTCTTAGGCCAGATGTAGTCTTTTTGTCATATTCTTCTAGTGATCTTACTATTATAGACCGTAATTGACCCATTTGCCCCACAATATAGGTAAGAAACATAATGGTAATGATAACAACAATAATGACTTCTAACAACAGCAATGCTCCTTGACTTTTAAAACTCTTTCAAGACAAAAGGGGAAAAAAAGAGATGTTATGATGATCTGTACAATACAGACTGTTTAATTTCTCAATCAATAACTTCTAGAGGAAGGCCAAGTGACTTTACGTGCCAAGGTCTGTTATATAGACATCAGAGTAGAAGACTGAGAATTTCTTCTTGCTTAAAATCTGTTAGTTTATGAATCTGTGGTTGAACTTATGAGGATCTTTGGAAAAGGTAAAGCAAAACTACAGAAAATAATGTTGAGAAAGTTTACCATCATGAAGAGTTGGTTTCAGGGATGACACCTGAACTTCATTCACCTAAGAAAGACTGTTTGAAACACTGGGGCATATTTATCTGAGCTCCAAAAATTTAAGAGCAGACTTATTGACCAAACCTCTGAATGTAAACATAGCAATGATGTTTTCTGTTCTTTCCATTCATTTAACTGAAATTTTTAGTATTTATAGATTTCTAAATTAGTCAATTACTAGACATAGTATATTTACTTTTACTCACTAGCTTTTAATCAAGACCTTTGCAGATGCAAATCCCTTTTCTTTGATTTAGTTAAACATTTTTTTTTCACAGAGATTACCCTTAACAGTAATTAGAATACCAAGATCGAATTAAAAAAAAAAAGTTAAGATACGTATTTAGCAGTAAGGGCAAAACATAGTACCTCTGAAAGCCACCTACTTTTAAAGAATAGATAAGTTCTTTATCTGTTAAGCAAATTTATACCACTTCAGGTATGTATACATGCTATATAACGTATTGAGAGATCATAGAATTAACTTTTGGGATAGTCTTTTTACTATAAAATCTCAGGGTTTTGTCAAGCTTGTGTATCTGATTAATGTTGCCTTCATGAGGTTATAGGCAGCCTGAAGTGACAAACTTCTTTAACCTTTGAGTAATCACAGTAGATGGGCTACAGTGAACAATGAAAACAAAAGATAAAATTGTTAGTTGGCCCTGCAGCTCAGTGGGTTTTTTTAAATGTTTCTTTTTCTGCCTCTTAAAATATAAACCCTTTAGGCTACATTTAAGAAAAAATACTCTTTATGAGATATCCACTCTGTCTTACACACGCAGCACTATGCCACCTAACTTTACTTTACAGAATTCAGTGACAATTCCATACTCAAGTAAAGTTATAGCTAGAGCACCTTTGGAAGTCAAATGATCTAATCACACAAAGTTATTCTTGTAAGGAAGAAGGTTGTGGATTTTAAGAGGATGTAGAATTGCCCTTGAAGATGTACAGAGAACTATTTTGCCTCCTGTAAAATTTCATTCAAAAGCTGAAAATAAATAGATATGTGTATCTTATTCTGACCCAGGACAGTTAACCAAAAAATGCTTTATTTAATATATATATATATATATTTTAAAAAAAGGTTGAAAATGAAAACAATAAGATAATACAGATTTTATCATTAGATTTGGAAGAGCTCCAGGGCTGAAATGAAAATTCAGAAGGATTAAATATCTGGAACTTAAGTAAAGGATCTCTGGTGTAATTCAGAGACACATATTTACAAAACCACGTTCACCAGTGTTGCTCAGCTATGCAAGCAAATAAGATGAGCTTAGGGGATTTACAGCTTTCTAATGTCCTTATCAAAACTCCTTAATCAAAAGCCCTTAAGTAATTTATCTCTACCTTCCGTGCTGAGTGCTCTAGACACATGCCAGAAAAGTGGATTAATGAAAGATACTGATTGTTTTTGATTTCTGACACACATTTATTTAAAGTTCTCTTCTAGAGAAATGCTTTTAAATGTCTATTTGTGGTTATTTATGACCTACAGTTTGCTCTGGTTTAGAACAAAATAGACAAACAAACAAAAAAATCCTTAACCTAGGACACTTCAAACCCAGAGCCTCAGTGCTATAAATAAAGGTTTTACCATTGATTCATAAACTTGTGTAAACACAAACTTAAGCTAAGCATTAAATAAATCTCAGTCTCTCATACCTTGCAATTCTGTTTGCATGTAACACTGTGGCCTACTGAGAAAATCTCCATTAAAAATTGGAAGATAACTAATATATTTCAAATATTTAATTTTAGCTATTTAAAACTCCTCCTCCAAAAAACACCCAAAACCACCAACAAAACAAACTGAATACATCTCTTCTTGTGGTATTTAAGGAACAGAGTTCAGCTGCAATGTCATCAGGACTGAGTTTGTCAGGTATTAAGTAACAGATTTACTCCTTTTTTTCTGTCCCTATAGTTTTAGAAATAACTATCAATATGAGAATTTCATTAAATTTTTTCCCCAAAGTTTTTAACAGCTATTTTGCAATGCATGATGCCTACATGCTTCAAATGTTCCATGTGTGCTTTTTCTGAGGCCTAATATGCAACAAGCAGTCCTTGATTAATGATGAAAGTATTTTGCTTAGTATGTAGATGAAAGATCATGAATGTGCTATTTTTTAAATTATTTATCACATGGGATGTGAGTGTAAATAACAAAAGTGTCATAAAATCTTTGATAGGGAGGCTATAGTATTTATTTTTCTTTCTTCTTCCCTTTTTTTCCTCTTTCCTTCCCCATTTGCCCTTATTCCTCATTTCTTTCTTCTTTCCCTCATTCACTCTCCTTTTTTCTTTCCTTCTTCCTTTCCCTCTCTTACAGTTAAAGTGAGATCACAGTTCACGGTGCAGTATAGTGCTTGTATACGGAATAAATACTTTTAAGCCAACAACAAACTTCAAAGAGTAGTGCATACTTAATTTATAGTTCTATTCAACATCTTCTAAACTGGAGGAGCTGTTACAACATTCACCAGGTGTTGTAGTGTTTTGCTGTTTACATATACCTTTTTTTCAAAATTAATTTTTATCTGATACAGAATCACTTTCTTGCAGAATTTAAATAGATTAGATATGGAAGGCTCAAATTACAATGTTTCTGTTTTCTCGCTTTAAAGGAAATTCTAAAGTAATAATTCAGCTGAATTAAATGAAGTGTACGCAAACAGACATGAAAATTTTAGTGGATTTAGCAAAGTTCAGCGTTATACTCCTTTACAGCTGAACAGAACATAAATTGCAATCATCCATAGTTTGAGTCATCTGAAGAGATCAAAACACAAAAGTCTTAAAGTGTATTAGGTAAGTTGAAAAAAATAGCCTGGCTGTACTTTGAGACCAAATAAAGTGACTGAGAAAGCTGGCTATCAACCAGGGACAGCTTTTCTATTGAGTTGTTCTAGACATGCACGTTGAAAATTTGTACTACAGAGGATATTTAAAAGTCATGCATAAATGTCTTAAAAATCAGAAAATTAATTTCCAGTGTATGCATATTCACAAGATGTATATTTATGCAATTACTTTTATTGCTTCCCAGAAGAACCCAGTTCAGTGGTTCTTTGACTAAGATATTTTCACACTTTGTTCTGAAATAAAAGCCTTGAAAAATTCACTGGGATAAGACTCAGGGATAATAATTTGTGACATATAGAAAATCTCTCCTGAGGTGATATATTCATTACAACTTTCCAAAGAACCACTTCTCTTACTAATTTGTGTACATTTTCAGAAGGACAGCAAAGGTGATCTTATTGAAAGGACACTTCACAGAAGTTAAATTAGAAAGAGCCCAAAACTAGAGCTTTACATTGAGTCATGTCCAAAAACTTTTTTCTACATCCAGAAGATTCTGTATTTTTTCCCTCTGTTCTAGAAAATATAAAACAAATTTATTGCTATTTGCAAGAAATTATTAAAACATACATTGATGATAGATTAATTTTTCTCAAATGTCAAATATTTCCAAAGTTCTGATCAGTAGAAACCTGTCTTATAATGATAAATGTTGATTAGATTAAGCTTGAAGTTAGACTGACACATCTTTTACTAGAACTCGTTCAGAATAATCACATAAAAATCACTAAGACAATATTGCAATTACAGCACAAGCAGTCACAAAATGAAGTTAATATTCTTTTCCTTTCGGAATCAAAACGATTGACTTTCATAAACTACTCAGAACTCAGAATCACAGAATCACAGAATGTGCTGAGTTGGCAGGGGCTCACAAGGATCATTGAGTCCAGCTCCCAGNTGGAATCAAAACGATTGACTTTCACAAACTACTCAGAACCTCAGAATCACAGAATGTGCTGAGTTGGCAGGGGCTCACAAGGATCATTGAGTCCAGCTCCCAGGTTTGCACAGGACCATCCCCAGGAGTCACAGCCTGTGCCTGAGAGCATTGTCCAAACCCCCCCTTGAACTCAGAGGCGGTTGCTACCATGACCACTTCCCTGTATCAACCCAGTGCCCAAAATGTATTTCCAGCGAGGGAAACGTGCAACAAGGGCATTCCTCATGTAGATACAAAAGTGTATGGAAAGATTTTCCCTGTCCACTTTCTAGGGTGAGCCTCTAAGGACTGAATAGTTTTTATTTTACCAAATGTAATGCCACGTCGCAAGAGTAGCAACACATAATCTAATTCTTTTTCCTTTTAATTGCAGTTAACTTTGCATATGTATTGGCAGCTCTGAAAGGAGTATGCAACAAACTAATGTCCTGATTGACTTGCTATTTGTGACTTTGCAAAATAAAAGTCAAAACTGAATTAAAGTCTTGGTTTCAGAAATCTGGAGTCTGAAAGATAATAAAATCTATGATTTAATAAGATGACAATGAAAAATATTAATAATATTTGATAGTGGCAAAGAAAAACATTATTAAAATAATTAACCATACATATGGTCTATAAATAAATCATAAATATTTACAAAAAAACCAAACCAAACCAAAACAAAACACCTCATAAAAAAACCCCTAAACAACCAAATACTGTGATCTAGATTTTAAAATTTTGAAAGTTGGAAAAAATAAAGAAAAAAAACAACATATTTTGGGTTTACTTTTTTTATTGCCATACTTTTCTCTCCCTTTTGGAACCTACACATAAATAGTGATTTCAGTACTTTTTTTGTTGTTTGTTATTTATTTCTTAGCTGTTTTGAAATACACGCTGTTAATGAGAGGTGACAACACGATCAAATATCTGAATTCCATTGTTTTTTAATGACAGAGCACCATGAAGCCTGGAAGCATCTAAGTGATATTTCTTTGCCAAAATTCCAAATGTTGACAAATGATTTAACTGCAACAGGATCACGACTTAGAACAAGAAGTAGAAATACAGCAAAGTAGTTGAAGGATTTTGATGATTCTCTGTGACTTTTAGCTAATTACAGCTGTTTTGAAATTACAAGAAATATCCAGAGCTTTTAATGAGTTTCTGTATTAGGAGTGGCACTGACTTCACATTAGAATGAAGAGGCAAATGACTGCAAATAATGGTGTCTGTGTCACAAGTCATTGTTCTCTCTAACAGTCAAGCAGTATATGATCACTCCATGAATTTTTCAAGAGGTCTTCAGATGCCATATGCAGTGGAGTAATTCAGACACATGGACAATACCAGGACAAGTGCTGAATCTATAACTAGCTATTTCAGCAGACAGTAAGTTAATATACAGCTTTGAGTCAGTGGACATAGTACTTCTCACATCTGAAGTGAAAAGTAAGTATTTCCCTTGATGACTGCTATTTAGACATAGCATAAATTACATATACTTCTCAACCTTCTTTCTGGAAACCACTCCCACTACCTTATCCTCAGATCTTTCAGGTTCTTGAAAACATTCTGTTAAATAAATGAGAAAAAGAATGAAAATTTCTTGGTTTTGGTTTGGTTTGGTTGGTTGGTTGATTGGTTTTGGGTTTGGGTTTTTGGAGGGAAAAGCAAAAATGTGGTCCTCAAATTTATAAAACTTACTAAAGCCTTTTGAATTTGACAGAATACTATGTAACTGCCAAAAATCAGGTATTCAGTACTAGTGTTTGTCTGATTCTGACAGATTTGTATGCAAACATCTGCCTAAGTTGAAATGTACAGATTTCCTCACAAATGTATATTAGCAGGTTTTGTTAAAAAACCCCACAAACTAAGCAACAGAACCATGCACTAAATTGAATATCAATAAGACTGCAAATATTTTAGCATAATTTGAAGTATTTGTCAATAAATTTAATGATTCAGCATATTTTGAGAAGAGGAGAAAACTGATGTTTATTTGATTCCAGATTGAACTAATGACAGGTATTTAATGAACAAGAAATACATTATACAAATTATACATATATAATTTATGACCTTGGATAGGTGAAAGGTAACAATATGTTAGGATTAAATATAAAGAAATAAAAAAAGATACATCCTTTGGCTTTCTTGAGAAAACTGACATTGTTAAAAAATTATTTTCAAATATAAAAAATGGTGACTGTAAACTGTATTTTAAAATCTATGTTCTGTTGGACAAAACTTATTTTTAATTTAGCATATTATTATGATTTTGATACATATCTATAATTTAAGGATAGTCAATCACAGAATTCTTTTGCTTGGAAAAGACTTTTAAGATCATTGAGTCTATTTTAACTGTTTTGAAAATTAAATCATGTCAGATTCATTGGCTTACAATATTAGCAAGGATAACCTTGTGGAAATTAAAAATAAAAGCAGTTACACCATGAGACCATCTGATAACTAATAACCTCACCTAAGCATCTGTAAGCATTTAAATAGTCTTCCCATTTTCCTTTCTGTTTGGCTGTATTCTGAAGAGTTCAAGCCTGCTACTGAAATATGCTTCTTGCATAAGTTTTTTGCTTAAGTAAAATTACAGCCCACTTTATATTTTCAAATGTAGCGACTTACCTAGAGCTAGCCAACTTTACAAATGTACATCTGGAACCACAGTTTAAATGAGAAAAGGTACCTTGATTTACACCAGCTGTAATATCTGCTTCAAACACTGCTTTTAAAAGTTGTATTTTAAATAGATGACTTTTCTGTCAGGGAATTTTAATAGGAACTGATGCATACAGCAACAAAAGCTTATTAAGAGGCAGTGTGTGTACTTTACTACATCATATCTCATCTCTATGATCCCATATTCCTCATATTATTTTAGTTTTACTGTAAATTCACAGAAATTTTTCATCTCTTGGGGAAATAAAAAGATTTAATTGTTGGAGAACTGGAAACCACTGGGGCAAACAAGAGTGACTTCTAGATCTATTATTGCTCCTTTTCTCTCAGGGAAAGGATTTTTTTTAGAATCAGAGCTGAACATTGAACCTGAACTGTTTGCAGAAGGGAAGGCATGTAATGAATAAAATGCGTGGCCTCAGAAGAAAGAAATGAAAAATGCATGTATACAGAATACCACAGGAGGATGTTCTGCTTAACTTCAGTAAGGATTTCAGCTGAGAACAATTCATTTACACTAGAAATAAAGCAGAAAAAAGGAGCCAAGAGAGTGGGTAGATTTGGGTAGGTTCTCACTTGTCCTCTAGTACCAGGCAGCTCCTACTGTGAGGTCAGGTTTGACTACTCTAATTGTAGTGAGCTGAACCCAGCCCCCATGAAACTGGGCCCTGATCTGGGAACTACTAAGTGGGTAATAGGACACCAGAAACCCATCTCTTTCAGTGCTTGCTTGGCTTGATAGGATGTTTTATTTGTTTGGTAGATAAAGGGCAAAGCCTGTATCTTCCTGTCATTATACTCAGATTCAGACATATCAAGTTTGATGTTTAGCAGAATCCAGGAGCTGCACCTCACTGTTGTGACTTTTACAACTCAGTTTTCCTGAGTTCCTTCCCTGGCATCTTGTCTGATAATGGTTCACATGCTCTCAGCTGCCTCTCATATACCCTGTATGGCAGCTTACTTTGTTTGAACTATTCTTTCACATAAAAGAAACTTCCCTACTTGTCTTTCCTACCCATATTCCCAGAAGAGCTTTGAATTAGTTAGGCTTTATTGTTGCTTGTTCTGTCTGTTTCTCAGGCTATTTATTTACATATACTTGAGTAGGAACTCCCTTCCGCCTGCTCCATATTTTTATTGTTTCTGCAGTTCATTCACAACTTGGGTGGATGCATACTTCACAGAGTACATCAGCATCTCCACCAATAATATTTTGAAGAATTATTCTTCCTGGTCTCACGTTACAAATATATTGTTTCAGATAGAATAAAAAGAATCATCCTCCATGATATTGTGTCAAAACATTTTTTTTTCCAGAATTTAGTATTCATATAACACTCTGCATATATAAAATCTAAATACGCAGAGAAGTCAGAAACTGCTATTGATTTATTGTGCTGGACACTGAAGTCCAGGGGGCAATTTTTTTGCTAGAAATATTCATATAGCCAAATCAATGAAATAAACAAAAAACAAACTTGGATCTTATTGTCCTCTGAGGTGTAATTGTTTCATGCACTCTATAGCCCTCTTTATAAAATATGAAAATATTAATACAAAATAATAGGGTTTTTTTTCCCCAATGTCAAATGGATGGAAATAGAAAATAGTCTAACCCATAGAAATTCCCTATAATTTTCATTTCCCAAAGTGTGTTTCTTTTTCCTTTACCCTTATAAGCAGCACACAGAAAACGGGGAAAGATGGGAAAGTAAGGTATGTTGCCTGAATGCAATTTTCTTCAGATGTGCTCCCTCAAGGATATTAGTAATTTATCTACTCGTTTACCTTTAGAAAGTATTATTCAATTTTATCTAAAAACACATGAAAAAGATCAATTACAAGACTATGCATTCTACATGGTCAAATGATTTATTGCTTGATCATCCAGCAGGATGTACTAATAGCTGCAATAAGAAAGGCTTTGAAATAAGTAAGACATTAATTTTTTTCACCATATGCTCATAATCATAATTTTCTTGCTAAGGGTCATTGTATAGCTACCCTTAAAAGAAAGAGACAAGCGGCATAGACTTCTCTGTTAATTGGTGTTCTTTATGTAAGTTGAGAGCAATTGGCACAAAATATGTTTAAAATTGTATTACAGCTGGCCAAGACTTTATAATGCTGAGTTTCCAGGGTGATAAAGTACTTTTTAAAGAAACAACAACAACAGATGGCAAAAGAAGAAAATAAACTAAAGATAAAAAAGTAATGTAGAGAAGGAAAATCAACAAATAAGTAAAGACAAAGAGATAAAAAAATAGATGTATCAAAGAAGTTTAAGACTAGAAATAATATTTTTATTAATAATTATTTTAAAATAATTCAGCCTGATGTTCTTCTGCTGATGTTCCCTTTAAAAATCTGAAGTAGCAATTCATGTGGTTGCCAGATGTTGTGTCTTAATTTTTCATTGGCTTTGAATCTTACTGGAGTTAATAGCTATGATCAACGCAGCTAGAAGCCACATGAAAGCAATTCTGAACTAAAAGAACAAGTTCATGAAATAAGCAAAATTTAAAGAAGACAATAATATAGCAGAGAGGTGATTGTCCTAAATCGCTTCTACTTTTAACCAACCTGGCGTCCTTAAATTTTACTGAGAGTAAACATAGAACTGAGAATATTACTTTATTTGGGTTTATTACGTAACCAATTTCTGTCATTAGTTCTGCTGCTTCTGGTCTCTAAGTATTTCCTAGATATTTATGAATGTCAGATTCAAGGAAATGAGAGACCGTGTAATACTGTGATGCACTTTTTTTCAACAAGTCCACTCGCTGACAATTTAGCCTTTGAACAGTTAAAGTGCTTGTGTCAGATACCACTAAAATGGTTCTATACTTGCAGCACTATGGATTGATAAAACAGGTAGATCTCTGATGTAAATATTCATTATATTTCCTTGACTGACACAGTATACAAAGTATCAGTATACAAAGTATCTTCAGTAGTTCATATTTTTAAGTGTGATCTCTTGAGTGTGGTGAACTCTGAGCACTGGAGTTTTTGAACTATATTATGGAATTTGTTATATATATTAGGAAATCAGTGAACAGGTGGTGTTGTCCAGATTTTTGTCACTTGTCATCTGACAGATACAAAGTGGGATCAGGAATCCTCCAGAGTATAATGAAATGATAGTCCAAAGATTTATATTTCTTTGTAACCTGGACATTTCATTATTTGACACTGACAGACAAAACAGAAGTTATGCCAGACTGACTACTTTAAGTCACAATATTGAAAGCATTCCAGATGTGTATGCTTGTAAACTCATTTGTCGCAGCACAAGACTATGTCTTGTTCAAACATGAAGAACAGGTTGTCAGACTGAAAATCTGAAAAACAACTTGAATATGCAGCAGTGCAACCCAGACAGAGAGAAACATATTCTGACCTTGGTAGCTTAGCATTGGTCTCCACATGACCCCAGTTCATTAGTTTCTGATTTATAAAAAAGTTAGAGTTGATAGCTTTTTGTTTCAGAATGAAAATATTTTTAACATCCAGTTGATTAAGAAAAATTTCAAGAAAAATGAAGTCTGAAAATTGTTAAGAAAAATGAAGTCTGAAAATTGTTCAGATTGTAGAGAATCAAATTTATATTTTCCTGTCATAAATGTTTTAGTAATAAATCAGTTTGTAATGCTAAGTTAATATTGCTAAGCCACTATAATAATCTCTTATTTTTCACATTAATCTTATTTCTTTAAGTATTTTGAACAAATGTTGGCTATTAAAGTGCAGTGCAAAGTGGCACCATTTCATGTGAGTTTCATAAAGACATGAAGCAGAATAAAGAGAAGAAAAATAAAGAAAATAAATGTTCATGCCTTCCCATTGTAAATGACAGATTTAGTGCAGATTTTTTGGCTTGAGTTTTTTTCCCCTTGAGAATAAAGAAGAACCTCAGAGATCGATGCATGAAAGCCTCAGTCTTGAATTGACAAGTATTCTTTGTTAAAAAAGAGATATGCCTTATGTACTAAATCTCAGAAAAAGACACAACACACTGAATTCTGCTTGTGATGTAGGGGAAACCATTACACTGACTGAGTCTCTGATCAGCATAGAAAAAAGCAGAAACTTGTTCTGGGTCTGTCTGGGACGGGGTTAACACTTTTTCATAGCAGTCCACATGATGCTGTGCTTTAGATTTATGACCAAAATAGCATTGATAGCAAGCCAATGTTTTATTCATTGTTGAACATTGCTTGAACGACATCAAAGTCTTTTCTATTTCTCATTCTTCCACATTATCTGGAAGTAGGCTGAGGGTAGGTAAAAAGCTGTGAGGGAGCATAGCTGGGACAGTTGACCTGATCTGACCAAAAAGAGTATCCCGCCTTGTGTGTAGCCAAGCTCAGCAAAAAGAGAATTTTGATCAGTGTGAACATCCAGGCAGGTATCCTGGGAAGCTGGGCCTCAGCATGCATAACTGTTACTTGGGATGCCATAGCCATGGATGTGTTTCCCTGTTGATCCTCCCTTTTATAAGAGTTTATTCCTTATAAAAACCCAATGACTTGTGATTATGTCCATGGCCCTTGTCCTCTCCCTTGCCTCCCCCACACCAATCTTAACCTTTATTTCCTGTTACCCTGCTCAAGTGATGACCACCAGTGGCAGTTTTAAAGGACATATGATGGCTGCACCAGACTCAAAGTGGATTTGGGGGAGGGACAATAGTCAAAGGCTAGTTTGAGCAATGTGCCCACCTAATTGTGGTGCTGCTTAAGTTTAGGGGTAATTGACTTTTGTAGTTAATATGCAAATACCACTATAATTCAGTTAATTTACCCTATAAATAGTGGATAGCTGGAAGCTCATTGAGCTTTCTTACATGGTAGCAGTCAGCACACCTTGAGTAATGCCTCTTAAAGTTACTCTTGAGGTTGAGAGATTCCTTGCTGCAACAGATTATCAGTAAGTGATTAATGGCATACTAAACTTTTAAATCTTAACTAAGTGTTATAAAAAGTTGGTTCTGCACATAAAATCCTTTAGACATAAACAATTGACAAAGTCTGGGCTAAGTCTGGATCGAGTTGCACCTAAACTCCTCTCTGAAAAGATTATAACACATGGGAGTGCTTTCTGAACCTCATGACTTGGCAGAAGGCTCACCCTGACAGTTTTGTCTGACTGTCCTTTATGCAGTAGGTGATCAAGTGTACCTTGCCATCAAATCTCATTAGATCACTGATGCATTTCCTATTTTGCAAACTTTGCTAAATCTTTGCTTTAAATCAATAGAAATATTGCTACTTCTCTCTTAAAAGTATCACTCCATCTGTGACGTGACGTATCTGTAGTCTCTTGAGTGGCTCTAGCATTTTTATTGCGTCCAAATTCATCAGGCAAGCTGATACCATCTGGAACTACAAATAAGAGTGACTCCATCTAAATAAAGATTAATGCTACCTACATTCTTGACAGCACAGCAGTGATCAACCCTACTGATAAAGGACATGCCCTGTAACCTTTTTTCTCCTGCTACTGGAAATATGGATGCAAAATATCCAACCAATATTCTCTATAACCAGCAGTAGATTTTAGGTGTTGGTGCAACAACTGATTTTATTGTTTCATTTGGGTTTTTTGCAATGGAAATAAAAAAAATATATTAAAAGATTTAAAGACCAACTACAAAATTTCTGTAACTTTTCCTCCACATTTTCTCTTTTTTAAATCCTTGGATGATGAAACAAGGAATAGTCATCATATATTTAGCTTATATAGGGACTTTCTAGTGGATATTGATATAAATTGTCAGTGTAAGACTTGGAGTCAATCAGGCTGAATAGATATGTTCATCTATCATCCCTCTGATGCAAGGGAGAAGCAAAATTACAAGTGTAGGAAGAAAAGTTAATTTAAGAAGCAAACCACTGTGGAGTTGCAAGATTTTGTTTAACAGTTTTCATTGTAAGTTTAGCTCAGTTTTGTGTACCTAGAGTGGGCCCCTCGCTGCTGCAGATGTGCCCTGACTGTCCTAGAGTTTCTTATCAGAAGGTGATTTATGTTGTATGTAGTTTCTAGTTTCGATTCTGTTGTAGCCCAACCTTCGATGTATCTTTTTTCTCCCTGCCCATTCCAAAGCCTATCCCCTAAATCTAGAAACTTCGGTGGAATCTGCCCAGTGGTTGGTAGGGACCCCCGAGACCCCTCCCCAGTGTACCTTTGATTTGTTCTGTATTATGTAATCCAACTGGCATGTACCCCTCAAGTGTCTCCCATTGGTGCAAGGTTTGTATTCAGCCCTCCCCTAGCCCTAAGACAAAACCCCTGAGAGCCCAAGGTACGGGGTCTCTCCTGAGGAACCGGGCCAAGGGTGAGGGGGCTCCTTGTACTCCCCAATAAACCTTTGTTCCTCCACCTCCGAGAGGCCCCTCTTTCTTCAACCACGGCTGTAACAGTGAGAGTCTGGGTGCTGCAAAGCCAAGAACCCACACTTTGATCCCGTTGGAGCGTGTCGGAGCTGACCGGGCTGCCCAGAAGCACGGGCTGACCAGGGGGACACGCGAAGCAACAAACCACCATTTTTTTTCCTTTTACTTGGCATGAGGTCCTGTGACACTCTTGAAAAATCAAAGATTTTTTTCTCCTGTGCAGCCTTATGTCAAAATCACCACAATTTTCATATCAGATGTTTCGTGATGGTACATTAGTGACATTAAAGGGTGAGGGGCTGTTAGCCATATAGGTGTCACTTAAGATTTTTTAATATTCATGTTTGAAACACAGTCTCGTTTATTTTTTCTTGTGTTAATATATTTTAGTGCATGCTAGGATCACCAACATAAAGGACCTCAATCTCAGCCTATGACTAAAATATACAGGGATAGCAAAAAAAGTGTATTTATCTTGTATATAGTAGACTGTGAGATGAATACTGGCTACTACAAATGGAAGCAAAGAGGCAAAATGATAATTATCAATGAAAAATTTGATGACAACATTTTCTGTTTTCTTTCTTTTCTTTTCTTCTCTTCCCATTAGGCAGAAAAATCAGCAATGACAATTATGGAGAATAGTTGATCAGCAAAAACTTCATAGAAAGTGATTTCTCATATGCCTCTGGCACTAATTTAAATGGTAATCGGTTGTACATAACAGACAGGACTAGCTTTATTCTTCTACTACTTGGTGTAAATCTGGAGTAAGTGTATTGACTTCAGCAACATTCTATATTTATGGTGATTTGCAAGAAACTACGATTTCTTCTTATGTATTATAAAGAATAATTGAGATTTCTTCTGTGTATGTCTTGAAGTTTATATTGCAATTTCTTCTTGCCCTGTCCAATTTTTTCACTATCATTAAAGCTTCTGTAACTCCTTTAAATGTTCTCGGATTTCTTTCTCTCTTATGCAGTTCTCAGTCACACAGGGACTTAAACTTTGGGGTTGACCACATTGTTTTTGCTGCTCTTTTAACTTTATGCATTTATTTATGCTTACATGGCTTTTCTTCCCTTTTTTTTTTTTTTTTTCCCCTAGTGTGACCTACCAAGAATAGATTCTTCCTTTTCCACTCTTGATTTTCATGAATTATTGAATTTTAGCCACTTTTATTCAACTTTTTTTCACATTTCCTTCAAGTCAGCATTTCTTACAGTGCAATATCTTTGTGTTTGCTGACCTGTCTACAGAACTCCATCAGCATTTCAAACCTAATGACATTATAATAATGGTATCCTACGTGCTTTCCAACTTTAACCTTGTTTGTCTTACAGCAGTAGCCTGATTTTCAATTATATGGCCCTTGTGACCTCATTTGCTGCTTGTTCAACTTACTGTGTAAGAAAGAAATGTTTTCAAAACTATTTCTGTAGCTTTCTTATTTCTATTTCACTTTCTCTGATCTTCCTTCAGCACAGAAAATCACAATTTAGTACTGTATGGCTATTTTAGACCATAATGTTTTGCATATGAAATTTTATGTGCTACCTCCTTGTAGTGTTTAGACCTATATATAGCAATACAAAATATGTTTTCCACAAGAAATCATGCTTACCTTTTCAGTTATTTAATTAATTCTTAGTATTATTTTATCATGTCAGTCAAAACCACTTTAAGCAGTTAGAAGGGTCTCTCTTACTGATGATTTTGATATCCTGCAGTCATTTCTAGCTCCACATATGGTAGTCTGGGAATGAAAGTTGACAGTCTACTTGAGATCTGTCCCTTCAAGAATAGATATTCAAGACAGATTTCATTATCATGTTTCAGTATCAATATATCATTATCAAAAATTGATTATTTCCCCTCTGGATGTCATGGCTGGAGACCTTGACAGCACATGAGAGTTGTGACCATGCAAAATGCATGAATTTCAATAAGGCCAAGTGCAAGGTCCTGCACCTGGGTAGGCACAAGTACAGGCTGGGAAGAGAATGGATTGGGAGCAGTGCTGGGGAGAACCAAGTGATAATTTTTTGTTTAATCATTCCGTCAACAATATAGATTGCAAAGACGCAGAAATATTTTTTCTATGCTAAGTCCAAAATGTAGACAGACTGTGTGATTTTCCTTATAAATTAAAATATTACATAGATAACTTCTGATAGAAGCTTATACTGGTACATATAAATGCACACTATACATGTCCAGTGTTTCTCAGTTATTAGTAAAAGTTAATAGTTAAAAAGCTGGCAATAAAGTTGTAAGTATAGAAAGACTAAGCATTAACCACTTGAATGAAAGGGTCTCCTGCCAGGTCAGGTTTCCAGTAAGCATGTTGTGAAAAGTTTTATGCAANGACCTCTTTAAGGAAAGAGCAATATTTGTAGAAAAAAAATATTTTTGCTTATTTCGTATATTTACATTGAAATTAATTTCTCTTTGGGAACTCCACTAAAGGTATTCTAATTTTATTCCTGTCAAGAAACCTGAAATTGTATAAATAGAGAGGTTATATGTCAGACTCCATGCACAGATGTGTATGATTTCTCCATGTATGTATGATTAGCTATATGAATATGTACAAATATCTAGAAAATACATGTCTGTCTGACAAAAGTACATACAAAGCTTGTACTGCTCCATAGAAACATATATAGGCAGGCAGATGAAATTAGAAGTGAAAAATTTTCCCCTCCCATTTTTACCAGTTTTTTGAAATATCCTGGAGTTATTGCTGTACCATGCAGGCTAAAGAGAAAGAAAAAGAAGAAAAAAGTCAATAACATTCCAGTTCCAATTTTTAATAAATGTGAAAACAGTGGAATTCTACCAGAATAGACTAAATCTAATACTAGANAAAGTTAATAGTTAAAAAGCTGGCAATAAAGTTGTAAGTATAGAAAGACTAAGCATTAACCACTTGAATGAAAGGGTCTCCTGCCAGGTCAGGTTTCCAGTAAGCATGTTGTGAAAAGTTTTATGCAATTTAGGGATGAAAGTAATTTTTACAAGGAGAACAGGAGAATGCAGTCAGTGCTGTAGGGTATGTACAATACAGTGCAAACTCTGGCTTTAAAAGCATTGGACAAATGTCCTCAACTAACAAACCTATAGAGAAAGACAGCCACAACAAGCATACAATCCAGTTTTGTAAGCAACGGCTTTTGAAATGCATCTTATGTTCTTCAGGCTGTTGTATTCCTCTGTGATAGAGTACGTCAAGCTCTATCAACTGAACATTTTAATATAAGAGGTTTCTTAAAATCACAGTCAAGGAAACAATTATTAGGGGAAAAAAAAAAAAAAAAG
>VXBB01012095.1:0-11758 GCA_013399915.1 Illadopsis cleaveri
ATAATGTTGCTGCTGATTTGGCTATTTTCTGCTCTTATCCTTGTCTCTCTACATCCAAATCCAAACATTTATTGGCTTACATTCTTTATTTCTGAATGCCACAAAATCATCCAGCTCTTTCCAGCCAGGCAAAAGCCAGGAAAGAGAATCTTTTTATGCTGAGAACCCAAGAAACTCAGCTATGGAAAAGGAAAATGTGAATTCATGAAGAATTATTACTGTTTCCCTGTGCTCCTCCTGTGCCCAACAGTATGCTGTACAAGTAGGGATGCATACTGGTTAAACTGCCTTTTCTGGCTTGGCAGCTCATTATTTGTGAGCATAAACCAGATGTGATCAGAGATGGTGTTGTATGTTTCCTAATAGCTTCCATTTTTAAAAAAAATCAAGATTTAGAAATACTAAAGTTGTACTAGGAAATGCCTAAAAGTAAAAGTTGGAATTTTATGTCAGCTGCTTTCCCTGTCTCAAGTCATAGAGAGAAGTGAAAGCACACAAACAAAAAAAACCCTCCAAAAACATAAAACCAAACAAACCCAACTCCTCCCCCAAACAACCCAACAAAATTTGGGTGCATGAAAAGGACAAGAACAAGTTTCTCTTCTATCCCAAAGGTAAACACTTATCATTGGCTGTGTTTAATCTTAATCATTAAGCCCTGTTCACTGGACAGCATAGCAAACTCTATGAGACAGAGTTTTTTGCTTGATTTTGAAATATCATTGTTTCTCAATCTGACACTTAAAAAAAATTATGCAGCTTTGCTTCACAAGTGGCAGTGTGACTGGACAGCCTCTTCCAGTTCATTTATCAAAGTGCTCTTTGTTCACCTTTGAGGTCAGCTTTGAGCAATATAAGTTCTGACAATGAAAGCAACATTGAGAGGAGCAAAGAGCTTTGCATGAACAAAACTCTTGTCCTTTTTTTTTTGTTGTTCGTTTTTAGTTCTAGTACATGCTGTTCTGCACAGGAAGCCTTTCCTGCCAGGAGTTACTGAAAAGAAGAAAGCTGAAATAAACAGCCTTACACATTGGGAGAGCCTTTCACAACAAGGTGCAGGAGAAATCAGAGAAGCTGAATGCTAAATAGAGCTGTGGTTTTGTCATAAAGAGAAATATGTGGTGAAAACAACCAAGACTTGGAAGTGCAGAAAATGTAGTATTTAGGACAACTGATGGCAGTCAGATAACATTATGAAGCTTATTCCTGAGGTGCTGTCATTACAACTGCATAAGGAAAAAACAAATTAGGACTAGATATCAATCTTTGATGTACCAGCATTACTGTAGTCATGAGCAGTTGACTTGAAATTGCTTCCAAGGCTGCATGGGTTCACAGCATAAAAATAGAGAGCTGCCCTTGGTGAACTACAAGCTTGTGAAAGCCAGGATATTTCATTTACTTATGTTTTACTTATATATAAGTGTATCAGGGTAGATGTATCAGGGTAGATATTAGGAAGAGGGTGGGGAGGCCCTGGCACGGGGTCCACAGAGAGGCTGTGACTGCCCCTGGATCCCCAGAAGCATCCAAGGCCAGGCTGGACGGGGCTTGGAGCAGCCTGGGATATTGGAAGGTCCTGCCCATGGCAGGGGGTGGAACTGGATGAACTTTAAGGTCAAAGTTTGTAAGACCATCCAGCCCAAACCATTCTTTAATTCTATGATATATATATTTAAACATCACTGTAGATGCAATGGTTGAAACCTTTGGGGTATCCAGAGGTTTTTCCTGTAAACCTGAAGAGGTTGGGGAACTGTCTCTTTTCTGAGTTTCTCTCCCTGTGCTAAAGCCTAAGCATTCACATCAGCACCAGTGGAATTATTTCTACTGGGAAATTATTTAGATTTTCCTGCTCATCCTGCACTCCACTGAGGGCTTTAATATAAGCTTGAAGAAGGCATTATTTTCCTGATTTAAAATGTGTTCGTCTTGGCTTTTGTTTAGAATAACTGTGTATGGAAATGGATTAATCATCTACAGCTCAATCTGCTCCCTCATTTCACCTCCAGCATCATCAGCAAGCAGCTGCCATGTACAAAATCTGACTGATAGGCTGGGGTAGGTAGGTTTGAAAGAAAGATCTGGCACTTGAGATAGGAGGGGCACATCAAACGCTTTCTTGATTCTTCACAGTAAACCTGTGCAATGTTACCATTAAATGCTTCTATGGAGAGCAGATGAAAAGAGAATTCAGTCTTGTACCAAATTCCTTCTTTCAATATATAGTGCTACATAATGAGATGAAGAAAAATGAGGTTGTGTGTGACTGCTGAGCCAAGACTGCAGAAATTACTGTCTGATGTTTAAGAAAGGTAAAATTTGCAAAATCCTCAGTGTAAATGTGCATCCTACAACAATTGGAGGGTCAACTTCACCTGCACCAGTGCAAGTTTTATGAAAAGTGAGACAAAGGCAGTTGTATGACCTTCATGCCTTTAGATGTATTTTTCGTTATTTTCTTTTTTTTTTTTCTCTGTGGATGCCAGACGTTTCTCACCCAGAATTACTCCATTTTCCTTTTAAAAGGTCTCCCCCCCAAGAGCAGAACTCCTCACCTAAGCCATTTTTCTTTTCTTATTGGTCAGTGGATCAATAGCAATTAATTTTTTAAAAGGTAATGTGGCAGAATTCTGTTCCTGCTCCAGCCAGCTTTGCATTTATTCCTGTTGTGTTCGTAACAGTTTGCAACTGATCCAGGTCAGGGCTATTGGATGCTTTGACAAACAGTTCAAGCCATAGAAGGTCCAGTTTAGCTGTAGTTTGAGCAGGAGTGGCAACATCACTGTAAGGGTGTGAACTTTGTTAAAATACCAAAATCCAGTTTAGCCTTTCCCATTTGAGTGGTATTCGCAGTGTAAAACAATCAGCTGCAATAACCAAGCAGAGGGAAGCGAGTGCCATTTTCTTAGATGTCATTCTTTTCCTTTTTATTTTTAACTGGACAGTCTTAAATGCAATCTTTTATTTTAATAATAATTTAAGAAGGAGAGCCGGTAGCCTGCATAATCAGTAAGAGCTAGGAGAGTAGTTTTACCTCTTACAGGTTTTATTTCTCTTCATCTGTGCCTCACGCTCATGGCTACCAAATTGCAACTACCCAGGTTCTTTGGATCAGTAAGCAAATACTGTCACTGAGGTGGGATATTAAAGGGAATTTTGAAGAGGGATTATAGGTTGCCAGCTGTGCTTCTGTCTCTGGGTATCTGTACTGGTTCATGTAATAGGAAATGGGGTGAATTAGATTTAATTTACATCAACAGCTCAAAATATGCTATGATAGAACTCTGATTTCATGAAAAATAATGGTTTTCTAATGGTTTGAGCCAAAATCTCATTAAAAGAATATGAAAAGCTACTATCTTTCAGTTTTCTACTTCCTCCCTCTCCATTCATAGTGGTGATGTATGGGATCTTGCAGAAAGTAATTACGGATATCCAGCCCCTTAAATAGAAACTGTCTAGTTATTATCTGGACCAAAGTGTGGGTCATCTGCTCTTTCATAAAACAGACAGCATTAGAGCTGTCAAGCAGAATCCTCAAAGCAAAAATGCTAATTGAGAAAGACACAAATATTCTTAAACCAGATCATTGCTATCAATTACTAAGTAAAATAGTCAGACTATTCATTATCCGAAACTGAATTGTGTGAGCTGGAGCGTAAACTTTAAGAAGATTTCTGCCAGTATAGAATTCTTTCATAAAAGTTTTCTTTCCTGGCTTTGCTCTCTATCCCTTTGCTTTCACTCATTCATTAGAGTCCTAATGAAGTTGCAACAATTCTAAGTTTCTTTCTAATGAAACTGATTAAGAGGTTTTAACTTCTTTAAAATAGGTTTTAACTTCTGTGGTTTTTTTTATTATCTGATGTCTGACAGGATACCCAAAATCAGAGGCCATCATGTCAAGACCTTGAGGAGAGTGATTGCTCTCCAGCTATTTTCTGTTATTTTGCAAAAAGTCAATAAGCCTTTAATAGATTGAAGACATTCCTCAGAAGAAAACTGGGTACTGTGAAGAGACAATTTGTGAAATATTCTGTAAGACTGATATATGATTCTGTCAGTCTAAGGCATTTTTCTGAGGCTGAGGATTAGGTAACTCTCAGAAAAAGCAATATGATTCACTCTGGATTTTTTTCTCTGTGTTTGAGTACAGAATACGTATTCTTGTGTGTGTGTGTTAGTGAGAGAAGTGTAATGATAAGCTGGAAGGTGGTGTGAGATATTCATGATGCTCACTCACACATAGGGATAGAAGTGGTGGTGTCAGTCACTGGCATTTTTGTGAAGTGTTATTGTATGCCCTGTATGCTTGCTCCACACAGAAAGATGTGATATTTCTAGAAAGGAACTACATCTTTTGCACAGATTTTACCACATTTTTACTGGATACAAGGATTTTTTTTTTTAAACACTAGATTTGCCCCTAAACAAAGTTTTCCTGTGCAGGCTCATATAGTAGCCTATAGTTTCCATGAGATTCTTTGGTTCAGAGGGGAGTTTTAGTACATTAAACCTAAATACACACTAAAAATTCAGATGCAAAGGCAACAGGATAATAAAAAATGTTACTATCTCTGACTCTGCAGCTTGACTGTGCCATGGAAGACACCAGGAACTGAAATCTCTGCTCGCCAACACAGTGATGGATGGCCTTGCAAAGCTTTGCTGACAGTGACAGGACAGACCATCAGCAAAGAGCCACATAAAGCAGTTACAGGAAAAAATATTTTAAATAGGATTCAGTGTAGATGAAGTACTGCAAAGGGAGTGTGAAAAGAACAATCCTGACCGCACTTATAGAGGGAGGGGTTGTTACTACTGAAGAATGAAACCTTGGATGTGCAACAGCTGTTGGCACAAAATGAGTGCCCCTTGAAAACATTTTAAAAAATGAATTAATTAGAAATTATGAGGAGAGGGAGAATAAAATAATGCTGCTATTTCATGTACTACATACCCAGATCTTGAGTACTTCAAGCCACTCCATTCTTTCCCACCTCAAAAGGGATATGTTTTAACAGAAAAAGATTGTGATAATGGCAGTAATTAAGACCAGAAATATAGAGCTGTTGAATGGACTAGGACTATCCAGCCTGGCGAGGATAGCAGAAAATCAGCAACATTTACAAAGGGCTGCCCTGTGCCCCTCTCAGAGAGGAGAGAACTCTGGAGGGAAGGATGAAAGCTGAGCCTGGGAGAGGGGGAAGGAGAGATGGTTTACTGTTTGCTTTTCACTGTCCAAATCTATACTTTTTGGCAGTAAATTAAACTAATGTTTCTCAACCTAAGTCACCTGTGCTCATAACAGTAACAGGTCAACAATCTACCTGTTTTTACCATGATGCATGAGCTTTATAATCTGGTTTTAGTCTGTATTTTGTGCCCATGTCCCATTGAGCATGGGTAGTCTGGCCATTAGTCAAGGCTGACACACCAAAGGTGCTTCTGCATCTCTTGAATCAGCACCATTTAAGAAGTCACAGAATCACAGANTAACAAATTCAAGCCTCCCTTCAGAACAGAGGAATTAATTCTACATTCCTCATCATATAAATGAAGCAAAGTAATGTGGCTTAGTTGTTTTTCTCAAATATATGTTTTAAGAGGCCTTGAGTAAAGAATGCCATTTGAGTAAAGAACATTTATCCTTTAATTATAAAAACCAAGCCACAAAGAGGAACGCATGACTAATTTTACAGACTTGAATTAATTTTAAATAATTTGTGTAGGAACTGATAGCCTTGGCAAACAGCTAATAAAAGCAGTCGGACCCATCTTGTACATTGCTATTTGAATCTACTTGGAAACATGGAATTATTATTCTTTTCTTACTGGAGTTCTCTTCTGGCAGGATTACAGCTGGGACAATCTCATTGAAAATATTTAACTTGAAGTCTTCCTCAATTTCAGGTAGCATGACTGTGAGGTTTCCATGGATTGGTCCATTTATTTTAAGCAGAAAAGTATTTTGTTGCTTCAAGCTTACAATATTAGCTTCTTTTTTAATTTTTTTTCCCCTATTTCATGGCTGTCTAAAACTATGCAGCACCAGTCGGCTCAGTCTGAGAAGCTGCTGAGGTGATTTGGTTTGCAAATGCTCTTTTACAGTTAAAATTGTCCACAAAATAAATTTCATCTCTGTAACTGACAAGTACTTCGATTAAAGCTTCACACATAGATATTAGGTTTTAAGAAAGGNGGAGGCATTATAGAGGAAAAGCGAAGGTATATCTCTATTATACATCTACTGTCAGGGTTGACAGTTGCTCCACTGGGTATTGTACTCTTAAAATTAATTACGTTCAGACAAAACAGTTTGTAACTGCATATCCTGAAACTCTCTGGGAGAGGTTTGTCAGTAAGTAATGGGATGGATTCACTCACAAAATGTTTTCAAGATAATTTGAAAGTTCATCTCTGGTTGGTAAAATCCCCTGCAAATAAAAATCAGTTCCTTAACACTTAAAATGTGGGTTTTATGCTCCATCGAGCTTCTCCAGTAATTGGCACAATTTGCACAGTTTGCCAAATAAAATATTCAGAGTGGATTTTCAGGTGGGCTATTAAAAAAAAAATATCCTCCATAATGCTAGGATTATAAAAATATTANGACTGTGAGGTTTCCATGGATTGGTCCATTTATTTTAAGCAGAAAAGTATTTTGTTGCTTCAAGCTTACAATATTAGCTTCTTTTTTAATTTTTTTTCCCCTATTTCATGGCTGTCTAAAACTATGCAGCACCAGTCGGCTCAGTCTGAGAAGCTGCTGAGGTGATTTGGTTTGCAAATGCTCTTTTACAGTTAAAATTGTCCACAAAATAAATTTCATCTCTGTAACTGACAAGTACTTCGATTAAAGCTTCACACATAGATATTAGGTTTTAAGAAAGGCCACAAATGATTGATACCACTTTCCAGCAGAAACTCTAATGGAGCTACTTCAAAGGAATGTACTTGTTTCACTGTGATTTTTTGGAGAAAATGGGATTTTACTTTAGTATTTGCTCTCTCTGTGTGCTATATACAAAGATAGTATCTATGCCAACTGCTGTCTGATACTTAAAGGAGGAGGGAAGAACCCAGAAGAAGAGGTATCTGTTAATGTCTCATGTTAACAGATCAAAGGGGCTTGTGAACCAAACATAATTAATTTCTACATCAATCATATTTGCTTGCATTCTTTTCACATGTCCTTAATATATGAAACTGGCTCCACAGTTCTGCATGTGGCATGGGTGACCTCATTCTAATTGGCAGCTTTATATAATGGGTGTATTAATTTCTTGAAAAAATTTTAAGAAGTTGTGCATGTTCTAGTTGCTGTATGTACTCTTCCTTCTTTAAAGCAGAGATAACATGGGAGATAAAACTCCCTGCAGCTGAGACCTGTCTGTTGCTAGGAAGGCCAGAGTGGCCATGAGGAGCAGATCATCAGCTTGGATGAGAGACTTCCCTTTGCAAGATGTGCTGCAGAGCCCTGGGACACAGTTAATTGTGACAGTGGATGATATCCACTGTCATTACACGTCATGAAAGCTACACTACCCTTACGTGGTCCTCAGGGAAGTCTGAGGGAAAGCTTCACTGCACACTCGAGAAAGCATTAATTAGTTCTCTTAGGTGTTTATTTTCTTGCAGTTTTAGCTTTCCCCTATTGTTTTAAGTATGGGGAGTGTAGCTGTGTGATTCATCGTTCACAGGTGGAAAGGATTACAAGACAGAGTACCAAAGAGATATTTTAGCTCACTTTCCCTCCACATCTTGCCGGAAGGCTGGTGCCTGAGACTGTTCTCACAATTCTTGCTTCACTGCCATCACTGCCAGGAAGCTCCCTCCAGAAAACACAATGTATGACCAACACATAAATGTGTAAGTACAGGCCAGTCTCCTTGGATATGTATTGATACTTAGTGTAGTCTGATTTAAAGTCAAAATGTCTTGAATATAAAAGGATTAATATTAAAAGATTAATATTAAAAAATCCACAGCTTCTGCTCTTTTTATTTTTGCAATAGCTCAAGTGAATTTCCTATAAGGTCAAAGTTCTGTACCAAAGTAGTATCTAGAGGGTAAAGTAATGGGCCAGAGCATGTGTCACATAACATGAACTTAAATGGGGAAAAAAACCAACAAACACAAACCTAAGAAGCTCCACTGAGGCCTTCCCAGAACTATTCCTCAGGGTATGTGTCATAATCTTCTGCACATGCTTGTATTCAACCAGTATTATTTTGAGGCTTGTCTTTTTTTGTGGATTATTAATATGAGTAAAAATCCTAATAAAGTTGACATAATTAAAATTTTAAAGTTGTGAGGAGCTGCAATCAAAAATAGCAGCCAATGACAAAAAGACATTTGTTTGAGACTCAGATATCTTAAGATACCTGTACTCTGAAAGACAGACAACATTGGAATTTCATAGGAGCTTGGAGCTTTCTTTTGGACCATAGACAAGTACAAAGCAGACACTGCTCCAAACTAGTGCCAGATTAGAGAGCTCAAAAGTAACTCAAATATTCATCTAATCACAATATCTAACAGAGTGGCTTTCTCAGTGTCCTGGGTTGTAGTATGGGATGTACACAAGTATTCTATCACCATCTTCATGAACTGTTGAATCCAATTGTTGAAGTAATTTTCCCTCTAGGCCCTGCCCCNCATGTTAGGTCTCTAAGGTTTGTGTTAAGTGCATGAGAATAACTGAAGTGCCTCAGAGGAATCAGTCCTGAGCTGACCCCTCAGGTTTTAAGAGTTCACCTCCAATTCCAGTGGTACAAAAGACCAACAGGGTTTTTTATTGCTATGTTGTGTTGCTTTCATGTTGAGAAAAACTTTATGAAAGGCCTGAAATGTTTTGAAATTGGACTCTCCGATGTTAGTGGAATTTGGACATCTATGTGCTTTGATTACGTTACTGAGGTTGTCTTATAGTCAGAACATTTTCAGCAACTTGTTCCCAGATTAAAATGACTGTGTTGAAAACATGGAATGCCTTCAATTAGGCATTCAGCATCAAAAAAAGTTAAACGTATTTCTCATTTTCAAAGTCTGTTCAGGACATCCCAAAAGCTGAGGTGTGTCCAGAACTTGACTGCTTTAATAAAATTACAGACATAGCAGCATTTATGTGTCTCTAATATTCTAGCACATGAGTGAGTTGCAGTTCTTAATGTTTGTCACCAGACATCTACTGTGAAGATAGAAAACTGCATTTTCATAAATGGTGAACTCAGGCCCAGCAGTTTAGTTGAGGTCATTATGGCTTGGGATCTGAATTCAGGTTTGCAGTCCCAGATTATTGCTGAGGTCACTTGGCAATCCTCTATCCTGATAAAATAAATACTTTAGGTTAGTTAAGAAATAAGAGAACACAATACTAAATCAACTTTCTGAGCTAGACATCAGGAGAGACTTTACTACAACCCTAATAAATAAGATAAGCTAAATTGTAATGCATCCTTATTTTGAAGGACCTGTTTATGTGCTGAACAAGTACAGCAAATCCTATCTATCCCCTTTGGGTTTTTGACTTTGTACCTGTCAGCACAATTTGATAGGTGTTTCCCAGAGGAGTTAGAAAACATCCGCATGCAGGAAGGGAAATTATATGAAGTGTAGTGAACCTGTCGACTGCAACAAGCATCATCCATCACTGTCATACAGAGAAGTTGGTATGATCTGAAGATTTGCCATCCTCTGAAGCAGACCTGCCAGCCCCCTGAGTTCACCCTCTTTGTTCTTACACGCTTTTAGAATAGGTTATCTTTGATTTTGGCAGGCCTTCCTCTCTGTTCTGTTTACTTACATCTGACTAATGAAATTACAGCATAGCAGTCCTGGTCCTTTGCATGAGTAGGCATTAAATGAGAAGAGCAAACACTCTTCCAGCAGCATTTTCAAGATGCAGTTTTCTTAACTTAATGCTGTTTTCTGCACATTAATTTATGGAAACACAAATACCTTTGAAAAACAACCCCTGTGCTGTGTCAATACACAGCTTGCCTTCAACTGGAATAAAGTCTAGGTATAATTGACCACCTAGAAGAGAGTGAAATGAAAATTCAGGTTACTTATATTTTAACGTGTCCTAGACCAGCATCTCCCACACATTAATTGCAGGGTTGGAGAGGTTTGTGTTCCATTACCAGGAGCAGATTTAAAAGCGATGTGTGGGCATACTCTCTGCCTTATCAAGAGGTTAGGATATTTTACTGAAACCTTAAAAAATGTCTTAGTAAACACTGTCAAATATGTGCTTTAGTAGACTTTAGCAAAGTGACATTAGTCACTAATTCCTGCTTGTGTGCAAGGGGAAAGAAACCCTTCTTTAGCTGATGGAAAAGCAGAACTCTATCATGCTGAGTAGCTTAAGGTGCTCAGTTGGGCAAGCTGTAATACCAGTGTGTGACTAAGAGCTTGTAACAGATGCCATTTAGGCTTGACTTTTAAAGAAATGAGCTTTCACCTCTAATTTTCTTCCCCCTGCACAGAGGACTTTGCAGAGCAATTAGGCACTATAATTACTCTGAACTATGCTTCAGTGGCACTGTGGTTTGATGTTTTTATTATTTATTTTTAAATCAGAGTTCTATTTTCCAGCTGGTCTGTGCCCTCAGATTTGAATACACATTCCCTACAACTTTTAAAAATCTCTTTATACCTTTCAGAGCATAAACACCTCTAAAAGTTGAAAAGAAAGGCATTGTGTTGTTGAAGTCTTGGCTGAATGGCTCACTTCTAGGGAATACTGGCTTTCCAGTTGCTGGTGTAAGGAGTCTCAGGTTTCTGTAGCATGGCACATAATTATAATAATGACAGGTCACATGATCATCAGAGTTTTTCAGAAACACCCATTTCTGTCCTGCTAGAAAAGGAAAAAGACCTTTGTCAGATGAAAATTAGTTTATGACTTCTATTGAGTTATTGCATCTGGTGGGACCAGGATTTCTCTCTATATTTGAAAAAAAAATATTTCTGGACTTTGCAATGCACGCCAATGACTGAATTGATCCAGGGGCCTGCTAACTTCTTTCTTTTCAGAGCTGGCTGGCTGCATTCTGCTCTTGAAGTGATCTGATGTGCATTTACACACACTTCTGAAGAACTGTATAACACACCCCTGTTGGATCCATGTACAGTGCCCTTTGCCCTGTCATGGAGATGTTTCCACCCAAAATTGGTCAGTGGTCTGTGCATAGGAGGAAACAGAGAATAATATGCTTACTTTGCTCAGAAGAGACAGGAAAGCAGGAGGAGTTGGTCATCTTCCACTTTATATATTTCTTTTATTTTTTAAATGTCTCCTCTTACTGCAGCATAAATGGCTACAATAAAAAGAGGATTTATTCTAATTACACTGAAAACGTATGTACATAGAACTATTATTGTTTCCCTGATGGCATGAGGGCACTAGAGTCTTCAGACAGAGATAAAATTTGTGTTCAGAACCTAATAAAGGCCCTTCCTATGCTGCAGGAGTATATTAAGTAAACCTGTTACCAGTTGTCACCACCAAAAGGTTCGTTCCTTCTGAGAACACTACAGCAGCTGTGCTTTTGGGACTGCAATGGCAAGCCTTGTGGTATCCTAAATTCCCTGTTCAGGAATCTCCTTCAGCTTAAACTATCCCAGAGAAGTATTCTAGTCATCTCTGGGAGGTGACTCCAGCTGCTCCATGTGATGGTAGAAGGGTTCAGTGATGGTGGGATAGGTTTGTGTAGTTTTTGGTTGCTCTTCTTGTGGTGTTTTGTTG
>VXBB01012099.1:191-15189 GCA_013399915.1 Illadopsis cleaveri
GGATATACCAATACAAACAAATAAACAAAAAACATATACAAAATTGAAAAACCCTAATTATGCACAGCAACATCATTATGCACAGCAACACTGGGCAACCTGTGCCAGTGCGTCACCACACTCATAGTAAAGAAATTTTTTTGACATATGTCCTCTCAGATTAGCATTTTGCCCTCTTTATTCCTTTTTTGTTGTTGTTTTTATTGGTGGTGATGGTATTTATCAATTTCTAATTATCTACATATTCATATTTTATATTGGTGTTTAAGTATTAAATAATCACTACATTATTATTAATTTTTATTAGTATTAAACAATAAGTATGGTACTTGCAAAAAGCAATCTGTGCCCCAAAAGATGGCACAGTCTGTTGCTGACCAAAAAAAAAAGGAAGTAAAAGAGGAGCTGGTTGTGCTTTTACTTGCTGCTGCATATAACAAAACTCAGAGCTGCTGCAGTGGGCAGGATGTCATGAACAGGCCATGCCAGCGTGGATCTGGAGAGTGGATATAAAGGGAAGTAAGCAGGAGTATCTGAAATGGAGTGAAAAGGGTGTTTCCAATGGAAAATACACTGAAGTAAAAGCCATCATGTGAGAAGAATGCTGTGGTGACATTTGATCTCACAAACATTATTTATTTTGTGTGCAGCTTTCCATTCACCATCTAGGTAAAGTCAAAAGGCCACCACAAAAAAAAAGCAGCGTGACTAAGGAACTCTTGGCAGCTTTCCTGTGCAGAGAATGCCAAGGGCACAATATTAACCTTCAGACTTCACTCTGGTCCCTTTCTCTTCCTTCACTGGTTTCCCTGAGATTGTTCCACCTTCTCTTGGGGCAATGGCACTGCATTGAGATTTTTTTTACTCTTCTTCTTTCTTTATGGCTGAAAGAAAAACATCCAAGACAAAACCCCTCCACAGAGGAGTGACTTGGACATGAGCCCTAATATTCCATGGACAGCAGTCTGGACTTTAGCACATGTATTGCCTAGAAATGATTGAACATCTGAGGATCAGGATTTGAAAACAGCAGTTCCAGGGGGAAGATGGATTTGGGCACCAAGGGAAAGGCCAGAGTGCCATGATAAGGCTGTTTCAGGATTATCTCATGGTAGAGGGATGCAGTTCTTTGTGCTTGCTGTGACTCTTAATTGCATCTGTCCACGGAGCCTGGTTGATTAACATTGATACAGAAAGGGAACAGATTTACTTAAACGTTCCGCAATTTCTGCCCATAGGGATCCTTCCATGGCCTTTCTGACAGGGTTTTTCTTCCCAGTTGCAGGGAGTGATGTCTTTGGTAAACAACCTGGATGAATGATGGCACCTGGCAGCACAAGTGACACTTGCACTCTCTAAGAGTGAGGTCATCTCACCTGATTCAACCACCTTTACATGGGCAGGCAGTGACAGAACAAGAAGGAACACTTTTAAGCTAAGGGGGCAGATTTAGATTAGATTTTAGCAAACACCTTTTACTGTGGAGGATGGTGAGGCCCTGGCACAGATTGTCCAGAGAAGTTGTGTCTGCCCCACCCCTGAAAGTGTCCTAGGCCAGGTTGGAGAGGGCTTGGAGCAACCTGGGATAGAGGAAGGCGTCCCTGCCCATGGCAGGGGGTGGAATGAGATGAGCTCTAAGGTCCTTTCCAACCCAAACCATTCTGTGATTCTCTGATCTGAAGGTCAGGGATCTGGTCTAAACAAACCATCAAGGAGCCATCAGTGATACTTGGAGGCAGACAATCATGTCCAAAGGCTGTTTCAACCCCATCTAAAAAGAGTTAAAAGTCTAAGATGAACCCCCTGGGGAAGATGTCTTTTTGATGACTGTTAAAGGACTCACCTAAAATGATAAGACTAGGCACATATTTTCAATAGCCAAAGTTATGTGAGCTGCAGCCTAACCCATAAATGAATTTCATTACTTCCTAATGCGTATTATTTCAATATTGCAGTACAAAATATGCTCTGCAAACCAAAATCAGAGGAAAAATGGATAGGTGATAAAATAATGAAAGTTAATTATATCAGATGAAATGATAGGATTTTCAATTATGTTTTTATTTCAATATTAACTGTCTTTAATATTTAATTTTAAATTCTGACACCTACTTAGAATAAGCTGGGACTGAGATATTAGTTCCACTTATATAAATAATTTAAACTAATTTCAAGAAGTTTAGGGTTCTTACCAAAGTTATAAAAATGTGAAATCATTTAAACTGTGAAAAACACTGAGTAAGTAGCAGGAAGTTGGAATTCAGGAATCAAAAAGGTGGGAAAATTCTTTATTTCTGTCTGGAAGGGTGACATTTGCTATGGTAATGCTGTGATAAAATCTTGTGGAGTTCTGAAACTATCTGTTCAATTTATTTGTACATATTATAGTTCAGCTTCATCAGAGATGCAAATCATGTCATTAAAAGCTCTCCAACCCTGCTTATGCATCTAGGACATTTAAGATAATTTTATTTAACTAATAAAAATGATTTTTAAAACCCTTGGTTTCTGTACTTTAATTAAATTCCTGGATCCATGTGAAAGTCATTTGGCACCTACTATGCAGGGGGAGGGGAAGTTAATTACATCTTTAGAAAAAAAGAAATTTGTCATTCACACTTTTTCAACAAAATAGACACAAAAAGATAGAGAACCCAAATAAGGGTATTCTGTGTTATTCTGTATATTTTGTTATGTAAATGAATACAGATAAAAAATATCCAATATTTGCAAAAGCGTGTCCCAGATTCTGCCGACCACTGAAGGTGAACACAAGAATATATATATATATATATATGTTAAAAGCATTTGTTCCTTTCTCTTTGTGTTTTNATATATGTTAAAAGCATTTGTCCCTTTCTCTTTGTGTTTTAGGAAAAAAACCCCACTGACCATGTTTTCACTTTTTTTTCATCCTTCAGGAGGGTAAGGCTGAAGAAATATGATCTGCTCCAAAGCTGAGGAGTTTTGCATCCACAGTTCAAGACAAGGAATATTAGGAAAGTCACAACAGACTCCTAAAACCTCCTAATGATGGAGGCTGGGCCTCTTCTCTTACAATATTCAACAACCTGCTTGCTGAAGTTTATTTCATGTTATCCCAGTCACCAAGGTCATGCAAAACACGCTGATTGTTTCTTCTTTTATATATCCTTTCCATATATTTGAAAAACACCGTAGTGTCCCCTTTGTTCCTTGCCTTTCCATACACATTCTGCAAGGAATATCCTCAGAGGGACCAGTGCTGTCCCAAGAGGATGGAAAATAGGTAAAGCATGAAGAACTGAGAAGTTTGCAGAGAGGAGATGGTTTTGGATTAGGGACAAATCTCATAAACACTTGGGAAGGAGAAGGAGTGTGATATTGGTGGTGAGACACTGGCACAGGCTGCCCAGAGCAGCTGGGGATGCCTCATCAGGGCCAGGCTGAGCAGGGCTTGAAGCAACCTGAGATAATGGAAGGTGTCCCTGCCCATGGCAGGAAGGTGAAACTGGGTGAGCTTTAAGGTCGCTTCCAACCCAAACCATTCTATGGTTCTGTGATGATTCCGTGATTCTCGGAGTATCACATCATATTCAATAATTTGGTCCTAATATGCAAAGTGCTTCATGATCTCGGCATGGCATTCCTCAAAGTCAAATTAGTTCATCTCCTTTTGGCAAGACAGAGCCATTCACAAAAAAGACAGGGCAATCAGGTTGACTTATAGCAGAGCTCTGTGCAATTAGTTTACTGAAATTCTACTTCATAATCCCTCCCCATGGGAGAGTGTGTCACTGAAATCAGCTCAGCAAAGATGAAAGAGGTTCTTCATGGGTTTCATAACCAATTCAGCAGGGCAACTTGACTTCATGGGAGATAGAAACAGAAATACTTAAACAGAGGTAGATTTGCTTTTGAAAAGTTTTGTTTATCTTTTATTGCAATTTAATTAAAAACCATTGATAGCAAAAGATGCGATTTCTGCTGCAACAAGTTGCTCAGGCAATCATTTTCATGCTGATGATAAAAGAATATTGAAGTCAAACCCAATAATTAAACTCAGCAAAGAGCATCAGAGGAAAATTATTTGCTGAGGCATCAATTCATGGCTTGTTGAGGTATGACGTCTCATGCCATGCAGCAGAACCTGCTTGTTGTGAACTCTGTCTGATGCATTTTGAGGCTGTTTCTTGGATAAATGGCATGAGAGAAGTGGGCACTGATTCCTGAAACTTGTTGTCATGCAGATATGAATTTGCAAGGAGATAGAAAAAGGACTGCAATGACAGAGTTCTCTACAGCTTGGGGAAAGTGCAGAGGCTGTGATGATTTATGCCCCCTTTGGGATGGGAGAAAAAGATGACAGTCACATTATATCAACCCTGACTTATCTTGTCTCCTTGTGGTTTCTCATGTATAAGCAATGGAAATGGTCCTTCAACAAATGAAGAAGAGGTGACCTTTTTTGTCCAAAAAGTAGAAATAAAAGTTTAGAGTACACTATAACCCAGAATTGAGACAAGATCTTTCAAGCAGCAACTTATCCTTGAGCTGTTCACTCAGAATTAAAATTTCAACTTCGGACTGCACTTGCCCAAATCAAGTCTATTTCTTGCTCATCTCTTTATAACTTTCAGCAAAACTGATGTTAAACCACATCAGGCCTTAAGATGTAAGCAGCAGGATTAAGTGACATGATTTAGAGACACATTCCATGTGATGCTGGACTATTTTTGGAAAATACCCTATTTTATTTTGGAACGTGCTCAAGTTGTGATGAAGTGAAAACTCACTCTCTCTATTTGATCATCATCATCACAATTCAAACTACTCGGAGATAGTAGACCAAAGAAAGACTCTTGACAAATCTGCCACAGTAAATCCATTTGGAAAATTAAAGCAAGAATGATAATTACTTTCAGGCAGTCATTTTTTAGCCAGTTTTCCACCCATCTTACTTTAGAATTAGCATGACCATCTTTCTCAATTTTGTTATTTGTGATAAAGTAACATTAAACAACATTAGCAGACATCCTACAGTCTAATATTTAGCAACTGCTTTTGGCTATCCTGGAGTCTGCTGTGGAAACAACTGACACTTTTTTCTTTACAAAACCATATTTCTGCTCATTTCCTTCTGTGAGCTTTCAGATAATTATTGTTTCATTACCTCTGGTTGACCAGTCAGCACCCTTTGGCTTACTTTTCTTCCTCTTTCTTTTTAAAAACCTCCACTTTATTTGCTTTATCCTATCTTATGGGACATTACCTGAAGTCCAGGAGTTCACAGACATCAGACAAAAATTCCAAGATATTTTCAATTTGTTATCTGAGAATCCAATTTAAACTCATCAACGTGTTCTCAGAACCTCTTCTACTTTTGTTCTGCTTTAATTTGTATTTGTTTCTGGCATCACTCTTTTAGCCATCTGATTTGATCACACCTCACCCTCTTGTTAAAAATAAAAGCAAAAATGTTATCAAATATTTATAATACCTTGATGAAGAGTCAAAAGGATCCAGTCTAATAAAATTTTAACTAATATGATGTACCCCAGTGTCCGTTCCCTCATGGAATGATCTAAACCATCATATGCCTGAGGTCTTTTGTGGGGGTTAGGATCCATCAAAGGCAGAAGAAATTGCTTAAAGGAGACAGTTTAAGAGAACCACTAAATTCAAATGGAGAAGGAGGGGGGAGAGCAGAAGGAGGTGCATTTGTGCAATGAGGGAGGCTGTAGTGACAATGTCAAACTTTCAATGAATAGGTGGGGTTTGTGTCAGGTCAGAATTGTGTGTTGATCTCCCTATTCTGTACTAATTCTGACATTTCAAAATTAACAGGTGCATTTGGGACTGGGGCTTTTGTATTCTGCAGCTGCTACCTCTCTCCTTTCCTCTGTATTCCTCTCATTCCTCCCATCAAAGCTGTCTGAAATGACACCCCTGACACAGTTACTGAACACAATCACAAAAAAAACACTCTGTAAAACACAGGAAAATTTACATACAGGCCAAAATATCTTGCATGCCCAAGAGTTTCTACAGGAATGTTTTCCAAAAAACCAGCATCCAGGGGATGTTCCAAAGAGTGGGAAGCCTTGTCAATAATATGTGTCAATAATAAAATAAACAACAAATGATATCTCCTGGGAAAGCCACAGTAGCATCAATAACTGAACTGATTAGGGGTGGGGGGACTCAAAGGCAAAATTAATGAAGACTAAATAAGTAAGAGGGAATGTAATCAATTAATAATAGTCACCAAAATTTTACAGAAAACATCTCATAAAACAAATGCAATTTAAATTTTTGATGATTTTCCAAGGGTGGCTAATTAAGGTAATAACAAAGCTATAATCTATTTAGAGTTCAGTCTGGTGTTTGACTTTTTGCTGCATAACATTTTGATTAAAAAATTGGCTCCACGTCATATTAATAAGGCAAATGATAGGAGATTAAGAAGAGGGTAATGCACAAACCTGGAAGAGGGTTTGTCATAATGGGAAACTGATGGAGAGAAGAGGCTCTTAGTAGGGTTCTGCACAGACTGTTGCTAGGTCTGGTGCTATCCATGTTTCTGGAAGGCTGGCTGCAATTGCCATTGGTTGGACTCAATGATCTTAGTGCTTTTTTCCAGTCTTGGTGATTCTCTGATTGTTCACACATATCTTTTCCTTGGGAGGGATCCAGTTTTCCTGGGTTGTCTCTCTAACCAGCAGCTGTATTTTTGGCTCCTATCAGAGCAGTCCTACAGTAAGCACCCAAGTTGCCAGGCAAGTAGTGATGACAGGTGACTTGAAAGCCTTGTAGAGATCCACCTTATCTTATTTAGATGATTGAATTTAGGCAAGCAAGATATCTCCTTGGAGGCCTGCAGAGCACCCTGTCTATCTCCATTGACCACGTCGGGAATTTCAGCTCTTTTGGGAGGAATTTGAAACTGAGTCAGATAAACTGGATCACGTCCCCTTGGATCACTCGGCCTATATAAATCAACAGTCTCAACTGATAGGGAAATCTGCATCTTTTGCTCAGCCTTTCTTGCTTTTAAATTCATTAAATTAGTCCAGTGCAACAAAAACCTGATACCATACGGGCGAATCATCTTTACTCTCTGTAGTGCATGTGCTGTGTCAAGAGTTAAGAGCATCCAGAGTTTTCATTAAGGACAAAATATGACCTGAATTAAATTCTTGCTTTGCCAGGAATTTAGGGCATGAAAATTGAATTTCCAGCTGGTGTAAGTGGAGACAAAATCACCGAGTTCCTGGTTTTATGAAGAAGTAACAGTCTTTCCTTTCTCTAACACTGTTTTTCTTTTCTCTTTGCGTATGTCTTAGTTCCAGTCATTCATAATCTGCTCTTCTATTTTTCTATTTTATAGCCATCCCACAGGAGTAATGTGAAATATAACCAATCAGTATTTGTAAAGCACTTTGAGGCTATCAGGTGGAAGGAAGTGTATAAATGTGAATTGTTATGATTGCTCTTACATTGCTGCCAAGGGATCTGCAAACACAACCAGGTCCCCATATATTCAGATATACACGGACTTAGTCACATCTTGTGAAAGCAGCCAGAAGATACAAGCTGGGGAAGCATAAGAGGATAGAAGTTTAATAAAATATAGGAAAAGGTCGTTCAGGGATTGTTTATGAGTTCAAGACTGAATCACTGTTCTGTCACAGGTTTTTGCTCCATTTTGCTCCTAGCACTGTCCTCAATACCTGCTTTTGGAATATTATTACACTGTGTTGTCTATACTCATTTGTGTTGCTCATAATGTAGTGACCTGGTCTTTCTGGGCACCTCTTGCAGTCAGTGTAATCTAATACAGCTTTTATGGAGCAATCCTCGTGACTGTGGTTAGACATCCACTCAGTAACAAGTAGATCTCACATGATGAGACAAATTATGGCCAAGTGTTTCTCGTCATTGACTATACATCGTCTGGGGCAGACCCAGACAACTGTCCCAGATGCTGGCATCTACATTTGATTAGGCAAATCTCACCCTATAATTACCTCTGTCAGTAGATTAAACACTGCCAGGGAACATTCCCAAGCACTGGAATGCAATCATCTATATTCTTCAGTTTTAGAATGGTGCCTGGAATTATTCTGGCCTGAAACAACCAGCATGTTCCCAAAGCATTCCTGAGAGTGGCTCAGGATACAGCGCCAGCCAGGGCCCATTCCCAATGGTTGGTTTGGATGCAGTTACCCTATTCCAGAGACAGGGATATTTCATGGCTACAGACACTGACAGGTTGTGCCAGCTGGACCCAAAGCTAGAAACTGGACCCTGGCACTGCTTGGTTTACCAGGAGAGTCAAATCCACAGCTCGACACCCATCACAACTGTGACTGGGAACATTCAGTGGTTCACAAAAATGTGTCCTGATATCCCAAGCTGACAGAACATTTACAGCCCTGATGGATCAGAGCCTTTTCAGTACCACTCCATGGGAACAATGTGGCAAAGGCAGGAGCAAGACCATATTCCCTGCAGGCAACTTTCAAATGCTTCATGCTTCTGCAACCACAGTCACGCTGGGTTTGGTTCAGTTTTTTGATAGGCTTTTTTTTCTTGTTTGTGTTCCCAGGATTTTGTTTGTTGTTACTTTAGGATTATTTATTTGTTTGTTCTTTGTTAGTTTTGGTTTGGTTTTGTGGTTTTGGTTTTGGTATGGGTTTGTTGATCTGGGTTTTTTTCAAATGTTGCATTACTCTGTAAAAGACAGACAGAAAGAAGCTGTGCTGATACATTTTGCATGGAGTCATGGCCACGTAGGTTTGCTATTCATGAAACAAGTTCTCTAGCTCCCTGTTATAAATATCTTAAAGCAATGCAGCTTTTAGGAGTAATAAAGTACTTTATCTTCAGCCTCCTTTCCTAGGTAATAAATTAATTAGTTTTCATATTCCTTTTTACCTCTTATTGAAACTGCCGTGCCCTCATGATGTTTAACAACCAACACTATCACTAGGAGAGTTATTGCATATCTCTTGCTTTCGTGTCAGTCTAAAGGAGTAAAGTCCTGGAGCTGGGTGCTCTTTGCTCCTCCTCATCAGTTTCTGTAGCAGCCTTTCTCACCACACTCATCTCTGCCCTCACAGCAAAGGCCATCTCAGGCTGCTTCCAAAAGAAGCAGACTAAGGGGGACTGAAATAGCAGAGGCAGCTGTAATAAAGGAGAAGCAAGAAGCCTCTTAGGAAGATGTTTTATGAAGGTGGTCTCTTCTACAAGATCTGTAGTTTTGTCTTTCAATCCTGAACCCACGGATGTAAGCTGAAAATAACACAGCTGTGATCAGGGCATCACCCTCTGATCTGGGCTAAAAGGACAACAGTGCCCTCCATCCTCCAGAAGGAGGTGAAATAGCACAAGGCAAGCATCCAAGATGTTGTCAGACCAAGAATTAATACCATCTATTTTCTTACTGGGATTCCTGTGCTTAGGAAAGGATTTCTGCCTTCCTCTGGAACTGCAACATTAAAAATACATTGCAGTACTTTCCCCAGCCAGTTTGAAATCTCACAGCACAGATTTGGTGTCTGTGTAAAGCCCTCACGGAGGATGTGGGGAGCAGGTATAATTGACAGTGCCACAGATCTTCATCTAGGGATGGGTTGTAGCAGACACCTTTGTTTTCAAGGTACTTTTCCAAATAGGCAGAGACATGAGAATCAAGTCATTTGGTGACAGAAGAAATGAATATTCATTGTTTGGCTTTTATGATAGTAGGAAGCACGGCAGTGAGAGCTGAAAAGATGGGGTTTAATTGTTGCAGAAGTGATAAGGAACACACGTGGGAACACATTTCTTTGATTTTTTCACTCATATGAGGAAGCTTCCTCAGTCATTTCCATTTTCTCCAGATGAATCAATATTTTCTCTCTAACAAAAGAAAACAAAACCACAACTTAACCTCCCCACCCACACAGAACATATTACTTAACTGCCTGCTGCTCCCAGCTATCTTCTCAAGCTGTGTTCTTGCAGCATTTTAATTCTTCAGTCCTCTCAAGAAATATAATAACATTAACATTATGCATTTTATGATGCTCTCACTTGTTACAGATCTTGCAGTTCTTTTCTAACACAGGGAGCTTTTGTCAGGTTACAGTGTGAATTAGCTTAGAAAATGGCAAGGATGGATTTGCAACAGCAACAACAACAAAAAACCTAAACAGGAGAAAAACCTATCTATATCTTTTTAATAAATTTCCAAGAAAGCTTCTAATTTTTTGTTAAAAACCCTCAAATTTAATAAGATTTTCAGAATTAATCAGGGAGAAAAATTACTTGAAACATGCTCCCAAAAGCTGGATTGACAAGTTTCTCATTTCAAAACTAAACTTGTTGTAGGAGAGACAAAACAATCCTCTCAATGTAGAATAAAGCACTGCATTTACACTCAATATTTTTCAAAATCTGCTTTTCATGTGTGAAAGAATTGGCCAAGTTTATCCAACAAATATTAACCCTTTGAAAACACTGCATTGACATTCTTTACTTATGTGAGCAGTATTTTAGCAACTTCCCCAACTGCTCTGCAGCTACTTAAGGAAATAAAACCCAACGGGGGGAATAAAACTTTCACAATAAAGCTGAATACTTGAAAATATAACAATGCATAATGCAATAGTTGTTTCCTCCCACACCAGAGATTCAAAGGCTCTTTAGCTTTTACTCTGTTCCTACTACCATTACAGCCTCCTGTGCCTCTTCTGACAGTGTGGCTGTCCAGACTTTTCAGCAGTGTCAGGTGTTTCTGTGTAAAATCTCCAGTGCCAAAGGGTGCAGGTTTCTGGTCCTGCAGGTCCTGACATTCTCCCTAAAAGACACCTCAGTGTTTCATACCCTCTACTTCTTCAAGTGGAAGGGTTTTCTCAGCTATTTTCAAGACCACCACATAGCACAGAAACAAAACAGCCACTTCAACCACGGTAACCACAGGTTTTGAGTTGTATTTTTTTTTCCCTGAAGGGTCACCCCAGTTCTTACATCCTTTCTCCTCTGCTCTCCTCCCCCAGAGGGATAAACAAACTTCCTCTGTCTCCTCCTTCCCATCCCTGTTCTCCCTGTGCAGTGCTGGCCTTGCTGTTCCATGAAGCTCAGGACTGCAACGAGGATTCCTAAGGGATTTTTTCATGTGATCTACATTTCTAAAACTAAACTCTTTAGCATATTAGAGTTTTTCTTTCTCAGTTTGAGGTAGAAAATTATAAAAGTATATGAGCATGAACTGCTAGTTGGTCTGAAGTTTGTTTTGCTTGCTCCAATGTACACAGCCTCTGTTGCTATTCTGAACTATCCCTCTGCATTATTTTTTCACTCTTTAATGTCTTTTTATACCATTAATTTTTACTATATCCACCTGGCTATTAAACCATAACAACTTAAAATCACCATGTCAATAGGACAGTTTGTGCCTTTACTTGTTTTGAATCTCCATATGGCAATCTGTCTCCTGGGCACCCAATACACCTTTTTCAGTACCTAATCAGTGCACCTATGCAAGCCTGTCAATAATTCTTATTTAAACTATTGTGTCTCAATAGCACTTTGAGCTGAGCACAGTCCACCAGTGCAGCCTCATCAGAGAATCAGAGGGACTGTTCCAGTCCACCTTGCTTTTGGTTACTCTGCAAGTAAATTTGGTTTGCTTTGACTTTTGCTCTTTTCCAAAGCCTTTTCTAAAACCATGTCTACTTTGCCCTGTGCTGTAATCCCATTATTTTCTTCGTGCTGAATCATTTGTTTTCAAAGTTGTCTCCTTTCTGGGAATAGGCAACTTCAATTATTTTCCTTAGACAGATCTGCACTTTTCCAAGCTGAATTGTTTCAAATATTTTGAAGGGTTTTTAGTTTCTCTCTGTGGTTTGCTATTTCTCTGAGCTCCAGACTCTGTGAACCATCACTCAGCTCCCCCAGCTAACATCCCTGACATGTCTGTTATTCCACTTTAAAGAGGATTCATTGGATGACACCAGGGAGGATATAAATATCAGCATATCCCAGCACTGTTCTCAGAAAAGGTGCTGATGCCCTGCTTGTTTCTGAGACGTACTTCAAGCTGACTTTTTAGATCCTCCATGGATTTTGCCATTTGGGATGACCAGTATAATGCACTGCTCACTTTATCATCCATGTTACCTGCGGGGTAACACTTGCAGGCACCTTCAGATCAGCAGTATCTGGGCCACTACACAAAAACAGCCTGAATTTGAAAGGCACAATGTGCTGGCAGCACCCATTCAAGCATCTGAAAATTAAGCCAGTTTTACGGGCACTAATGCCGGATTACACGTTGTCACTGTGTACTCCCAGGGACAGGCAAGAGCAGCTGGCAGTGCCCTTTGGCACTATTCTCTATCTTCCTGCTCAGGGAGGAAGCAGCACCTACTCAGTCACACCTTTCACTGCACAGCTTTCTTTGCTCCCTCTTTGGTCTGTGTTTCAGCCATGCCAGGTCAGAATGTTCCACTGCAGCATCCTGGCAGTTGTTCTGGTGTTGTCCTGGTGTGGTCCAAGACCTCGAGAAGCAGCAGAAAAAAATCATCTTTTGCCATACCCTACTCAGGCACTAGAGGGACGTGCCTGTCCCAGGGTGGTCCAGTCAATTTGTGCTGTGTTCCTGAACTGTTCCTATGGTCACTGGCTGTAATGAATCATCTCAATTACTGTCTGCAACCTAACAAGTCAATGGGGAATGGTTTTAAGCTTAAAAAAGTGTAGATTTAGACTAGATATTAGGAAGGAATTTACTGTGAGGGCGATGAGTCACTGGATCAAGTTGTTCAGAGACATTGTGGATCCCTATCCCTGGAAGTGTTCAAGGCCAGGTTGGATGGGACTTTGAGCAACCTGGTCTAGAGGAAAGTGTCCCTGCCCATGGCAAGAGGTTGGAACTGGGTGTTCTTTAAGGTCCTCTGGAACTCAAACCATTCTGTCATTTTATGATCTGGCCAAGCTCCTGAGCTCCACAGCTCTGTGAAGGACCCACTGGGCAAGGCCACAGCAACCAAGAGAAGTGATTCCAGGTTTCTTGTCCCTGCCAGACCAGCTCCCAGCACCATCTCAGTCACAGGAGCAAGAAGTGCCAAGGATCCAAAGGCTTCAGGCCCACAGCACCCAGGTACCTCTGCCACCCACAGCTTAGACATGGTCACAATTCTTTGTCAAGGGCTGTTACAAGCCTGCACATGTAGAAGTTAGGAATCAGGCTCTGGCTTCCCACTCAAGGTCTCGCTCCTGTGTGTAAGTACAAAGGCTCAATAAAGCCTTTGCATTTAGACTTTATTCTCTGGGAGCACTCAACCATTGGCATAAGTACATCATAAAATAGACAAAGAGCTGTAATATGTACCAATGGAGCTTAGCATTTCCTGGGGTTATTGAGGAAGGCAGCACCTTAAGATGTGCAGATAGATGGCTGACAGGGTCTTTTCTGCAGAACTTCCTACCTTAGAACTCTCCTTGTTACCTGTAGGAACTCCAATCCACATTTGCAGATCAACTATATCTAGGCTACTAAATAAAAACAGCCTGAATTTGAAAGTCATGATGTGCTTGCAGCACCCAATCAAATATCTAAATATTAAGCCAGTTTACCAATGCAGTTTTTCCCACACTTCTGAAAGGCTTCAGGCTCCCAATCTAAATCAGTGCCTCTGCAACCTAACACAAGCCCTCCAAAGCCATCTCAGTTTGGCTCCTTCTCCACCAGACCTGTTCATCCACACAGAGCCACAGAGTCATAGAATGATTAAGTTGGAAAAGACCTCAAAGGTCATCAAGTCTGACTGCTAGTAGCAGTAGAAGCACGTGTAGAAAGGGTGTCAGCATGAAACGGGTTGCTGAATATGCTGTTTCTTCTCCAAAACACTGATAAATTCTTCAAGCTGAGTGCAGCCTGCTGTTTGTCTAGTACTGAATTAGACAGAGGCTGCCAACTGACATTTTTGAGCTCCCCAGTTTCCACTCACCCTCTTCGTTCTGTAGGGGTTTATTATGGAAGAGCCTTGTTCTCTAGACTTTGCAGTGTCCTTGGTCCCACCTCAAAATAAATAATTTCTGCTTGACAAAACTCACTAAAACATAATGAAAATTGGTGAAAGGGGAGACACCAAGCAGAGAGCTGCATTTTTTGGGGTTTGCTTTTTAATTACACTTCTGTGATTTAGACTTATAAGTTAGGAAGAAAGCTCCTGCAAAGCCAGTCTGCCTTTCCTCCCACTTTTCCTGCAAGGGGCTGTCAGCTCTGCTGGGGCTGGACCTGCTGTCCCGGGCAGTCCTGGCTTAGGCTCCCAGAGGAGCAGAGCTTCCTGCTGTCTGGAGAGTTGGTGGGCAGCTCGCCTGCTGCAAATGCATTTCTCTGCTGCTCTGCTTCGGTCCGAAGGAGCTGCAGAATTTTCCTTCTCTTATGTAATGGTCTGCTGGTGTCTTTTCTTGGGAAACCTCTTTTTCAGCTGGAGGGTGTCAGGAGCTGTGTCCTACCTCTCTCGGGTCACTGCTGAGAGAGCAGCTGGCCGAGGCAGATATGCCAGGGTGTGGAGCAGCAGAAAGGAGCAGCTCCTCTCCTTTCCTTCCCTTGTGTCCAGCATTTCCCAGGGTCACCCTCCTCCTCACAGGGGCACGGGACAGCTCCTTCTGGGCGACCCAGGGCAGCAAATGGGGGAAAGGGGAAATTTGCGCTGGGAGCTTTACCTGGAGCAGTGTGTACCGTGTGTAGCGTGTCCCTCGCCCCCCGAGAGCCACAGGGAGGATGGGGCAGAGCCGAGTGCGGGAGGGATGCGGTGGGACGGGGGATGAGAGCCGAGCGCGACAGGGGGAATGCGGTGGGACAGCGGGATGAGAGCGGAGCGAGGCCAGGAGATGCAGAGCCGCGGGACCGGGGGATGGAGAGAAGAGTGCGGCGTGGGGATGCTGCAGCCGTGGGACGGCGGGACGAGAGTGGAGCGCGGCGGCTGCTGCTGCTGCTGCTGTGGGAAAGCGGATCGCCAAG
>VXBB01012099.1:15264-54181 GCA_013399915.1 Illadopsis cleaveri
ACACCCCATTGATCAATATTTGGCTGTCTTGCTGCAACTTGCTGCAGTCTTTTAAAGGAGTAGTAGAGAGAGAGGGAGAGAGAAAGGGAAACTGGCAGGAAGGGGTAAGGAGCTACACATGTCACATGTGCTTTCTAAGACGGCCAGGAGCATCTGCAGGCTGGATCTGGTGGAGGATGCTGCGGCAGGTGATACACAGAGGGCTCCAGTCGTTTTTCTACAAGCTGGGCTTATTCGTGAGCAGGCATCCGGTGTTTTTCCTCACTGTGCCCGCAGTCCTGACCATCATCTTCGGCTTCAGCCTGCTCAACCGCTTCCAGCCTGACACTGACCTGGAGAGCCTGGTAGCCCCCAGCCACAGCCTGGCCAAGATCGAGAGGAGCTTAGCCAGCAGCCTTTTTTCCCTCGATCAATCCAAAAGCCAGCTGTATTCGGACTTGCACACCCCGGGGAGGTATGGCAGGGTGATTCTCCTCTCCAAACCCGGAGGCAATATTTTGCATCAGGCTGATGTGATCCTGCAGATCCACCGAGCCGTGCTGGAAATGAAGGTGAACTACAAAGGCTATAATTATACTTTTTCCCATCTGTGTGTGTTGAGAAATCAGGATAAGAAATGCGTGCTGGATGATATTATTTCAGTGCTAGAGGATCTGAGGCAGGCTGCCCTCTCCAATAAGACAACAGCCAGGGTGCAAGTGAGCTATCCCAACACTAAATTAAAGGTATGCTCTTACTGCATGCTTTTGCCAATTAAAGAGGCAGCACTTCATTTCTTGTCCTAAACAGCAAAGAGAAATATAATCATATCTATCTCTCTCTATCGAAATGTGTGTGTGATCTGGGCTTTCCTCGTGAAGCAGCTGAATCCGGTGCCTTGCTTTTGTTCTGGGCGAGGAGGGAGGGCGGGGGACTGGAAGCTGCCGGAGCAGAAGAAGGGAGCAGCGAAGAGCCTGAGCACCGGGAGCTCTTGCAATGCCTTGAAGGTTCAATACATGGGGGGAAAGGGACAGGAGGTCGGTGGGAGGTTGAGAGCTGGTTTGCACTATCACCTTTTCCAGCCTCACTGTTGTGGTGGGATAATTTGTCTTTAATGTGGCCAGAAAAAGCTTTCCTCAAAGGCACAGTGAAGTCCTGTGTCGCCCTGCCCCTGCCAGTGCTGTAGGAGCAGCAGGAGGTTTGGGCCAGAAGCAATTTCAGGTGTCCTGCCTTCTTTGGCTGCATGCAAAGAAGGTGAAGGGAAGTGGGTTGCCTTTTTTTTTTNGGAGGGGGGTGGAAGGTGTTTTCTTTTTTTTTTTTTTTTTTTTTTTTTTGTCTGTAAAAATTGTTAACTCTGTCGCTGATGGATGGGTTGGAGTTTTGGGATGGATCCCACCAGCTGGAGGCTTCCAGCAAAGTTGAAACAAGGTAAAAGGTGAAAGAAGTTTCAATCCTCCCAATTAAAAGAATAAACAATTTGGCAGAAATTATCTCAGGACTATTTCCCTGGCACACAAGCACCCATCTGCTTTCCCTCCCATCTGGAGCAATTCCGCTCACCAGGACTAACCTGCTGTGAGTAAATAAGGTACAAAGTTTGCAGGTAGCTCATGAAAGAAGTTTTTGTGGATTACAATGTATCTGCATGCTCCCGTGGGCATTGAACCAGAGGGAGGATTTATTTAACAGAGTGTAACAAACTCCCTAGGACACTATTTATTCATGGCTCAGGTCATAGGGGAGAGGATAAACTCTTTCTTGTAAACCAGAGATCTCTGGGGTTCCTCTCTCCCTTTTTCAAAGAGTTCTTGGGGGGTGAGGAATGCTCTTGCAAGTACCAGCACTAAGATCCTGAAGTTATAATTTGTTTCTTACTGTACATTTACCAGAAAAAGATCCCATAAAGTCAATCCCTGTTGCAAAATCTGAAGTAGAGACATAGATTGATTTTGATTGTTTTTTTTCTTCAGTAAAAGTGCCAGGTGGAACAGCTTGGATTTGGTCCCGTGGCTGTAGATGTTACAGTAATTGCTTTGTACACAGTTGTGGCTGCCTGAGTTGAGTGTGTGGAAATCAAAAGGTGTCCTTGTTACTGCTGGAAAGTCCTGAGTTCAAAGAGTGCTCAGAAAAACAAGTTATTCTGAATTAAATATCCCTGAACAAATTTTATCCTCTAGTCTACTGCAAAGAAAATCCCGCTATTGCAGAATTAAAGTGTATCCTTTACATTTGACTTATTTTTAGAATTAAAATTAAGGTACTTCAATGAAGAACAGAGATAATCTAGACTAACAGTGTTATAAATCAGCTTTATACAGAAATAGTGACCCTACTCTCCCAGCCCAGGTTAATTTTCTTCTCTAGACAAACCCAAACTGATCTTATCAAAACTAGGATGCAGTCACTTGCAATGTGGTTTTTTCCATTAGGAGATTGCCTACAGCTCCTCCTTTTCTTAAAGATAAAAGCAAAGGAAAAGATAATGTGATCTGGATTAGCTGCTTAGTGGATTGCCAGATAATTCACACAGAGAGAAAGGTTTTCCCAAAACATAGAAGTCTAACTCTGAGCACTGCCAAACACCATCCCAGCACCTTCAATCCCCCAAGGAGTTGTGTTTAATCTTCTGGGTGAGGGAATAAATGCCCTTAAGTAACTCAGTTTAAAGCTGGACAGAGCAGGGAGCTTTCTGCCATCTTCCCAGTGAAAGAAGGTAAAGCCGCCAAAGCCTGTGACTGCACTTCAGAGAAAAGCCAGCAATTACACCACATTTCTGTGGGTAGGGAGAGTTCCTGCTTTTACTGGGAAAGAGAAACACACTTTGCCACAATTTTCCTTCTTCTTATATCGTAAGGAGCTATTATGGAGCGGTGGTCAGCCCGGAACCTGGGCTGGTCTTCAGCAATGGTGTGTCTGCAGAGACTCACCTTCTCTGGTCTCTTTGGCTCCAGCTGCTGGGATTACTGTTTTGTGTAAATTAATTCATATAGTTTATCTCTGTCATCTCTGTTGTCCCATCTACCAAGGGTTAGGAAGTTGTGGGCAACATCTCGTGATCTCCTTCAAACCATGGGCAAAATCTTGGTTTAGTGTGGACTCTCAAGCTGTTTACTGACCTCCCTCTGAGCAAAGGCTGTGGAAACTCAGGCCCCTACTTCTTGTTTTAAGGTGTCTCATTGTGTTTAACCAGAAACATCTTGGATGCTGCACCCACTTGGGTAGATGAGTTTCTGGATATTCAGCAAAGGGAAACAGCTCCTGGGGCTGTATCTGTAAGGTTTCATATTTCTTTATACTTGAGTTGTGGCATTAAGAAAAAGTTGTGGCTAAACCTCATGGGACTACAAAAAAGAGGGCAAATCTGCCTGGTTTTATTCAGTGTGGGTCAGTCTTCACTACATTCACTGGTCCATGCCCTTGGGATTCTTCTCAGCTAAACTTTCCTTCACCATTAGGATCCATCAGGATCTTCTAGGTTGCCTCACTTTCCCGAAAGTCACTTTGCTTGGTTAATATTGGTAGGTTTTGCTCTGTTTTGTTCTTTTAATAATGGCCTCAAATTGAAAAAAATTCATCTAGAAACAATATGGGGATTTACATACTATGGAGGTGCCCCATATGTGCTTAGTTTACTTGACATGGGTCAAGTGTCAAACTGTGCTGGTCTGGGAACCGGCAGAGTTGGCATTGAGCTGTTTCATTGACAGCAATGAAGGCACTGAGCTGTTCCACTTCTGCCCCATCTGGGATCTGCAAAAAAATCTTGTAGTTTTTTATTTCCCTCAAGCCTTGTGAGAAGCTTTCACTTTGTCTCTCTTCTCATGTCCTGATGGAGGCCAAATCAGTTCAAACCTCTCAGGTGAGGCTGGCTGAAGGCTGGCAGGGGGTGAGTTCTTGGCAGGTTTCCCACAGGAACTTTGTGGGAACCACTCAAGCAGGTTTCAGCAAACTGCTCCAGTTTTGAAGCAGCTGTTATCGGGCTGCAAAATCTGATGAAACTGCTTGGTTTTTCCTGAGGAAATCTGGATGTGAAGGATAATTGTTTAACCATCTCTTGCTGTAGTGTTGGAAGAACTTATAGCCCTAAATACTTCTACTTTCACTATCTCTCTGTAAGTCAGGAACTTGGCCTCTCCACTCACCAGAGAAGGAGCAAAGACACAGCACTCACTTTCAGAGCACAGACTGCAGGGTGGTTTCAAATGCCTGAGATGGGTTTAAAATCCACTCTGGCTACTCAGGGGTCATTGTAGGCAAGTGCAGGTGAACCAGGCTGAAGGAAAATGCCAGCTCCCATTGCTCTGGGGACACAGTAACCTGTTCACTACAGTCTGCAGCCCAGCCAGGGAGTGACTTGCCCAAGGTCACACAGATAGACTGTGGCAGAGCAGGAAAACAAAGCTGAATATATGAAGTCTTGATTAAAACTTTTGAGATACTTCTTGGAGAAACATTGCTCATGCTTTCCTCAGTTCAGGACATAAAAATGGTGCTCCTGTGCCTGGGGTCTGGACTGTGCCCTAACTTGCAGAGACTGGGCAAATCCACACTGAGTACTCACTGTCAGTCATCAAATTGTTAAATCTCAAGTCTTGGCAAATATCAGCATTGTTTTTGTCAGTTGAGGCTTCCAGAACAGTGACTGGGCATGACTTGGGGGACAGCATGGGAAAGAGTCTGCTCTGGGTTGATAAATCCGCTCCATGCTGCTGATAATGGTGTGTGGTGTTCTTAGAAGTGAGCACATTTTGCCCCTGCCTCCAGGGCCAGAATGTGGTCTGAGGCATGGTTTATTTGTTGGTATAAACAGAATTATTGATTCCATGAGGATTACTTCTTGTGTGCCATGAAATATGAGGGAAGAGATTGCTTTTTGACCCTGATTCACCTATAACCACAGAAAATTTGCTGTCCTATTCCAAGAAAAAAAAAACAAAAAAACCCACCCTAAACAAAAATAATGACAGTTATTTCTGAACACAGTCTTTATATGGAAGGGGAGAAAAAAAGCATAAAAACATTTTTTTCAGGTATTTCATGTTTACGATTTCTTTGTTTCTTTTCATGTTTATTTGCTAGTTTGTCTGAGAAAAGATAATAACTGAGAACTTGCCTATCTGAGATCAAAATAAATATGACAACTGCTAGTTTAAAGAAACCTTTGTCAGCAGATTGTTTCCTGTAATACTGCCTTCAATTAATTAAGTATCAGACATTTATGAACACTAGGCGAAATAGCAGCCAATAAACCAGAAATCTCTATTACCACATTTGTGATAAACACATCAGCTGGATATTGAATCTGCTCTTGCTTAAGCTGAAGCATTCCTTGCATTCATTTAACATCTTGAAACCTGTAATTGCAGTTTTGCTACCGGCCAGATTCTCAATTTTTCTCACATTAGCAGCTGTACTTTAAATGAATCTTGCTCCATTTGCATTTGTGGAGTCTTTCGGACTGCTCTAAGATTAGTCCCTCCTTAGATGTCCCTGAGGGGGGACCCCTCTATGGGACAGAGAAGATATGAAAGCAGAGCTCACCTACATCAGAGTAGGCATCTATGCACCAATAATATCCACAAACTGGTTACCCCTTCAGTAAAATCAGTTAGAGCGTAAGATTGCCCTAACTCCAACGAGCAGATGCCTCCTTAGAGGCAGTGAGGCTCTGCACCCATTTGTGATACCACCTGTCCCAATCCAAGCATGTGGCTCAGGATTTTGTGAAGTTCTCTATGGCTGGAAAAAACTACCAAGTCAAAGCAAAATAATAAAAGATGTGCAGGGAGAAGAGCGGAACAGGGAGGCTGGAGGCTGCAGATACTTTTCATCTCAGCCTCGCAGATGAAGACAGGATTGGGCAGGCTGACCTCAGAATAGCTGCTCAGAAGCATGAAAGCAAGTGGAAAATGTTTGAAGCCTAGGAGCGTCTTCTGGCTCACAGATTGGGAAAATAATTTGGGGAAAAAAAATACACTTTTACTGTTCCAACTGTGTTTCCATAGTGTGCGGCAGCACTGGAGAGGGCTCCTGACCTTCCTCACCTGGGTGGGCTGGTGGAGCTGTGCCTTTGCTGGGAGATATCTCTACAGATATCAGCTTCTGGGGATGTGATCAGACAGCCTGTCAGCTCAATTTGGGCAAGTAATTAAGTGTTTGCTTGCATTTTTAGGAGAAATCTCCACTCCCTGCCTTGCTTAGTTCATTAGGAAAGGTCTCTTCCTTGGCTTTGATAGACCAGGCATTAAGAAAACTCTCTTCTGTAAAAGCAAGGCCAAACTATGAGCCCTGACTGCATTGGGAATATGAAACTGGGTTAACATGTACCAGGATAAGCCATTCCAATGTAAACAAACAGCAGAAAGGCAGCAGAGACCTAACAAAGCAAGAATGAGTGTTTGGGTGTTCTTTTTGAATTGCCATTCTTCTGTTCAGAACTTAACACTCCTTGTCAATCTCTGAGGGATCGTCCACCTTCAGCTGACCAGGGGTGTAGAGAGCAAGTTCTTGGGTGTGGGGCTCGTTCCTTCCCATCCAGCAGCTGAGAGCTCAGGCCATATAGAAGACTGTAAAGAAAATATTCTCCATTGACCTTTTGGATGACCTTGGTTGTCTGCTTCCTGCCTTTCCCTCCCAGCTATTCCACTTTTTAGTTTTGTCAGCACTTGCAGGGGGACATGGCCTTTTGTGCAGTGCCAGGCCTTGATGTGAATAATAATAAAGAAGCAATTGGAAGGTTGTTTAGGAGGAGAGAAGAGCAAGATGCAATTACAAACCCCTTCTGCTAGTAATAATGGCTCATCCCTGTGGATCCGGGATGGATGTCATCTGCTTGCAAAGGGAGAAAGCCCAGCAGAACTTTGCCATTTTCCTGAAAAGGATAGTCCTCTGTGGACATGAAAAACCATCTAGTTCCCTTACTAAATATTTCATTAATGCTTTCCAATGTTTCTACAATGACAGGATATCTTCTTATAACAGTCATCCCTATGTTTTCCCAAAAGGTCTTTGTAGCCCCTTACTGTGCTGGCTGTGTGAGCTCTTGGAGGGCTCTGAACTTCTGTCTTCAGATTTACAACAGATGGGTATTCTTGGTATCTGTAACAAGAATTAAAACAAATTCAGGTACCAGTTAGCAAGGCAGGTGAATAAAATTGATTAGCATTAGTAAAGAAGACATGACATATTCCCAGAGAAAGCAAGAGGAGAGGAGAGGANCCCCTTCATACTGCAAACAGTGAGATGTGGCTGGGACTTGAGCTGTAGAACAGCTTTAAATACAAATGAATGCCTTCAACAATGTAGGAAAGCAGATACTGTGTGTGATAGGAGAGGGCAAGACAATGAGAGGCAGAAGGAGCAAGATATGAGGTCTTTCATATCTCGTTTTCTCACTGGTTTTGTCCTGTTCTCTCTTTTCCTACCTACCAAGAGGCAAGNTTGTAGGAAAGCAGATACAGTGTGTGATGGAGAGGACAGGGCAAGACTATGAGAGGCAGAAGGAACAAGTTGTGAGGTCTTTCATATCTCTTTTTCTCCCTGGTTTTGTCCTGTTCTCTCTTTTCCTACCTACCAAGAGGCAAGGTGCTCATGTGGGGAGTAGGTAGTAAAGGAAGTTCTTGCAAGTGAGGCTGTGAAGCATCCCACAAAGGGAGAGAGCAGTGGTTGAGCTCCTGAGCATTGCAGGGATGATCACATGCACTGGCACATGTCATTGCCCTAGCCCTGGGCTCACCGGGTGTGAATTGGCCTCACTTTTTCACTGGTCAGGCCACTTGAGAGCAGGAGCTTAAGGTGAAGTGCTGGAGATCTTTGATGACACTAGCAAGCGTGAGCTGGTGGCCGCAGGAAAATTTCCATCTAAAAAGACTTACTGTGGAATCAGCTCAAGGGAAAACTGGCAATTATTTTTTTGGTGGCAGCTCTGGCATGAAATTTTGAAGTTTTTTTTTTTTTCTCCTTAGCACCACTCATACATTGGTAGGCAATTCCCACACAACAGCATTCCTGCATGCCCAGCAGCAGCTCTGCAAGACACCAGACAGCCTTCACAGCTGTGAGCTGGCCAGATCGGCTTTTCTTCCCAGTTTTATTTTGCCACCAAACACACCCTCCTCCAGGCCACTCTTGCCAGCAAACCGGCATCACAGCCAGGGGACTGCTGGGTGATCATGGGTTGTGAGACTGGCATGTCACTAACTGGCTAATTTGCAGAATGTTTTGTCTGATAATGGTCTATAGCTAAAAAAATAAGTTGGCACTACGTGTGTGTAACGTTTTCTGTGTACATATGATGGCAAATACTTTGGTGTCTTGCAGAACAACTCTTCTTTAAAAATTACACAAGCCCTAAAGCCTGCTTGTCTGTGCTGAGGGCAAATGAGAAGGTAAAGAGCAGTCCAGCCTTCCTGCCCCACACCTTTGAAGGCAACACATACCACTGAGGCTCCACGTGCAATGGAGTGTAAGCAAGGGTATGCAAGAGGGATTAAAGATCTGTCTCTAATTATTTCCTTGTGCTAATGGTGGGAGACCTGGGAGGCCCCATTAAATACATGGCGGGAGACCTGAGAGGGCCCATTAAATACTTCCACAGGGAAGCCCAAACACCTGACATGTATCCTCTCACAACATGTAAGGATAAACACCACCTACAGGGCCAGTTCAGGGACACCTAACCCTGGTGCCCAAGTCTGGCACTGAAACAAGACAGAAAAGCTGCCCCCGTGTAAGACAGGGTCTTGCTTCTCTTACACTTTGTGTAATTGTTTCCACCAGTGTTACAGGAGTGTTGTCAGCCTGATGGAGTGGGGTTATTCTTGTCACATGTGTGGTGCATTTTTGCACACGTGTCAACAGCTTCCTCAAGGGTGTTACGATTCAGGGGTGGCCGTAGAGGGTTTTGCTGCTTCTGTTCTAAATGCTGCATTACCTGAACTAAATCATGCATGACCTGACTGGCCCAAAAAATCTTCAGCTGCATCTTTTTCTATGTGAAGTTACAGTACTCTTGAAACCAAAAGAATTTTTGAAACAACATCCACTCTGCCCCTAATTTCATTTTGGAGGATGGAAGGATAAGGTCAGGTTCTCATAGTTTCATTTTGACATGCCCCTAACAAAATGTTCCCCTTTTTTTGCATTAAAATGGTTCATTCTAGGTAGTCTTTCAAAATGATTCCAAAAATATTTTTCTCTCACGTGATACTTTAGGTTAAAAAATAAAGGAGGGAAAAAATCCAAAGTCACTTTAAGAGGAAATGTTTTTCCCATGTTCAAACTTTAGGGAAACAAAATCGCAGCCAAATAAACTCAGCCAGCTGACTGAGGACAGCCCAGTGCCCAGCACACGAATTTACCCACCAGGAGGGTGCTCTGCCTCTCATTAATTCAGTTTTACAGTGAAGACCAAGGCATTGTACTGATGGGACAAATGATCCGGCTTCCAGTTCTCCAAGCTAGTTTAGTTTGTAAAAAATTGTGCAGTTCATTAAGAAGAAAGATGTTGTTAGCAGTATTTCATTATGCAATTCCCTCTCTTTGACAGAATCTGTGACTTAAATATAACTCACCTTTTTCCTAATAATTTTCCAGAATTTCTTAGTGCAGATTTTAATACAATAAACAAATACATTAACAAATTCAGTGCCAACTTAATGCAACTTGGAAATATTCATGTGTATTTTTCCCCTAAAATTCACAGTTCATTTTGTTCATGTTCTTGACTCTTTCAGTGAGGCTCTATTCACAGATAAGCACAAAATATCCCCCCAAAAGAGCTTTTACCATGTAGACTTTTGCATCGAGATGACAAACCCACTTTTCTTCAGGAGTGGCTGGAAAATGTGGTAATAAGTATTCTAACAGGGGTGGTTCTTTGTTAACTAACCTTAATTTTCCTGTCCATAACTGATTTCCCAACTGCACGTAGAAAACTGGTCACCCAGTTGGTGCACAACAGATTTGTCATCGTAATGTAAATGGCATAGAAATTTGGGACACCAGCAGAGAAATGTGAACATTTCTGAAGATTTATAAATGTCTCTCCACTCTTTTCTTTCCCCAGGCTTCAAGATTAGCACAAGCATTAGGCTTTAGGTATATACCCAAAAATAAATTCCACAAACTTGACAAGCTTAAGAGGTCCCCTACTATCATAAAGCATTTCATTTTTGGGTTTGGGAATTCAATTTTTTTAAAAAAAGGTCTTTTATTTTTTTAATTCCTTAAAGAATAAAGCTTGTATCCTTACAACTTTTACCATCTTCTTGCCTCCAAGTTTTGGAAGTGGGAGAAAGAGGACATCCTTGAAGGGAAATTTGTCTTATATAAATGCCAAATACTGTAATTGCCTTAGATTCATGGTCTTTTCATCACAACATTCACCTCAAAAGGCAAGTTAAATCAGATCATTTGTCACTGCTTAACCAATCTGAACAAAGCTCCTTTAGGGACTATTCTGATACTTTCATTGTGGAAAACCCAATTACATTTTAAAGTCACAAAAATAACAAAGAAAAATAAGGCAGAATGGGGTGTGTTTTCATTTCTTTTAGAGCAGCTAAAAAAAAGATAACCAGGATAGGGAATAGCCCAGGATGAAGCTCAAAAAACTCAGGTTCATGCCAAAACCATTTGAATTGGCTTTTCCCTCAGCCTCTTCACTGAGGATACAGTGGACACAAAGGACAACAGTCCAGATATTGTTTGGTAAAAGGAGCAGTTTGGGGTGTGGAATGGTGGTTTTGGTGCAGGGCTATGCATTCAAGAATTCATATTCTTCTGTGACTTCTCTACAATGATTTTTCCCATTCATAAAGGAAGTCTGTGGTGCTGCTGGAGAAATTCAAAGTGCTATTGGAGTTTTATGAGCCTTTTCCATGTAACATCAAGAGGTCAAACACATAAAAGGTTTAGAAGGTCATTCTAACTCATTTCCTGGCCTGTGCAGGATTATGAGGAAACACTAATGGAGAAATTAATTCAGATTGGCTTGGATGGGAAATCAGTCATGTGGGTTGGAAACTGGCTGAAAGATTGTAAACGAGGAATCATGATAAATGATAATGTAACAAGTTTATGGAAGGTATCTTGCAGGGTATCTGGAGAATTTGTGTTAGGTCTGGTCTCATCTAACATCTCTATTAATTATCAGGAAACAGAATTGAATTGCACAGGAGTGAAGTTCACAGATTATATTAAGCAAGGAGGACATGTCAGCAGCAGCTGAGTCACAGAATTTACACAGACAGATCCAGAGCAGTTAGAAAGCTGAGTAGAAAATAATACCATTTTCTGGAGAGCTTTGTTCACATTCTGGTGCCCAAAGAGCAACGTAGGGTCCTCCCTTGGAACTGATTCCTGTTAGCTGAGTTCTGCCAATCTCAAAGTGGAGGTGCAGCACTTAAATAACATGATCAAGGTCAAAGAAAAAGTTGATGTTGGAGTTGGAGTTTTGCAGCCCCGAAAGAAAGGGCACTTTTACCTCTGACTCTGACACTGCTTTGCAAGTGTGTACTTGCAAAGTGCTCGATTTCAGTACTCGATGTTCTCCTTCCTCCTTCACCTTCCTGCAGATCAAGCTCAGCAGGACACACGGAGTTCCCTGTATAGAGCTTGAACAGTGCTTTGGAGGCTGCAGAGCATACGCCAAATTGTCAGGGAAGTCTTGATGAAATGTTGCCTTTCTTTGTTCCTTTTGTTATCTTTCTAGAATGAAAGAAGTCCTCTTCCAGAGTTTTGTTCTGACTGTGGATTTTTGATGGGCTGATTTGATTTGGATTTGGATGATCTTTAAAAGTCCTTTTGCCATGTTGTGCATTGTTTGATTGTTCCCCAGCATTTCAAATTTGAAAATCCTCATACCACTAAAGTCACAAATTGGCTCCATTTTGTTGCTGTTGAATTTTGTCATTTCTTAATTGTATTCTGGTTGTGCCAGGGAAAAATTATGGTATCAGACAGTCCTAAAACTTAGTTGAAAAGGATAGTTATGAAATATTCAGCTGGATCATGTCCTACTATTTCATGTCCAACTTGAGCATGATTGCAGATCGATTCGTCTAGGAAATGGCTGGTGATGTTTGTAAGAAGAATTGTGGAGTCAGGTCATTTCTTCTCTTTTTGTCCACAACATCAGGGCCTTTGCTGCAGTGGATGGGACCTGGTCTGGTCTTCCGGATGTGATCCTTCTAATGAGGATCTGTGGTGGAGAAATTCCTAGGTGCTCATGCAGAGAGTCATGATAGCAGCATATCTGTTTCCTCTAATTATGAACCCTTTTCTATTCAGTATTTATTATAAATGCCCAATCTGCAACTGGAGGATAGAAGGGTGAATGTCCAGGAGTAATTAATTTCAGTTTTTCTAAACATCTACATTAGGGCAGGAGAAACTCACCATTCAGTGACATCATGGACCAGAGAAATAATATTCATGTTATGCACTAACCTTGCAGATGATTAAAATTAGGTGAGATGAATGCCATTATACTTTTATTTCAAACTGCCCCCCCCAAAAAGGTCTGGGAAATTTCTGTAAGCATGAGGATATGCTAAACCTAAAGATCTTTACAGAAAAGGCTCGTGTCAGGTGAAGCTTTTCCAAAAATCCTAGGGAATAATCTGTGTTTGCACTGACATGAGAAAAAACTTCCCAGAATAATTTCATGGGGAAAATCCAGGCTCCTTCTCAAGTCCTTTGCAACTTTTTATCACCCCAAATCTCTGACAGGGCTTTGAAAAACTCTTTTTGGAAATTATTATTAGACAGTTGCAAAAGAACTAAAACACATTAATCTGAATAAGGAATTAGCTCCCACTGAAGGAACTGGAATTAAATGCCATCCTCGTCCAAAATAGATTGCCAGATATTGGCAGTTTATTGCAGCAGGGAGACAGAGATTTTGCAGAGTGCTCAGAAGACAAATGCTGGAATTCCATCATCTGGAAGTGCTTTACCATCTCATTACTCTTTGGCTTACTCTATCAGAATTTTTCCCTAAATATTTGCTTGAAATCCAAAGGTGGCTAGATACCACAAGGTCCTGCCATCTGCAACATTTTTGTTTTAGAATTAAAAGTCCAATCCTTCCTGTTCTGCCAGAACCAAAACCTTTCCAAATAGACTATACTAATATAAAATTGAAAAATCACTTTGCACAGCAGGTGATTTTGAAAAACCTTTTTTGTTTTTTAGCACCTATTGAATTACAGTAATTGTAAAATATATATTTGGGGAGAAAAGCTTTGGTGTATTGCAAGGAAACATCTGAAATAAGTTGAAAATATGGCTTTTATTACTAATATTATTTACAGAGAATTTCTGCATTTCTTTAGAAGTGCTTATACACAGTAATTAAATATTTATCTTGCTTTGTATCTTGAGCTCATTCTTAACAGCAGCACTACATTAACATATACATCTTGGAACACATATAACCTAACTTTAAGCATTTTATGAAGGTACATACACTAGGCTTTGGGGTATTGTAGGCTTTAGGAGGACTAAAATCCCTAAGAATGAGATTCAGTCCATTTAAGATAAAAAATACCCTCCAGAGGTGCCCTGTTTTCCTCTTTTCCTATAGCAGACAGTGAAGTAGTCCCTACATTTTCACGGTAGTCCTGACGTTTCCAACCTGACACCTTGGTTAGGCAGCCTGACCCAGGACCTCAGAGCTTCAATTGTGGCTTCTCATGTTTTGGGCTTTGTTCTGCTGAAGAAGCACATCCAAATCAGAAACTCTCCTTGAAGATAATCGGGATTATGTACCCAGAGGAGAGACATATACTCAGCTGTAAAACACAGCCACCATTAGGATGGACCCGTTCAGGCATGGCACAGCTGACATCACCACCAGACTGGGGGTCTGAGCAGAGAAAATGAAAGAAACCTTCTGACAGATGGCAGCAAGGAGGGGATGAGGGGATTAAATATTTGTTTTCCCTTTTTTGTTGTTTTTCTTTTCCCCCTCCTGCTCAGTTTGCATAAACCTGAATTATTTCTCCAATCCATTTCACCACGTACCACATGAGCAGCTGCTGCCCAGCTTGGCAGGGAGGAGATGCAAGTTTAGGACAGTGAGGAAAGGGATCTCTCCTTTGGCAGTATCACCAGTTCACACTGAGAAATACAGTGACTAAAGAAAGTCCAGCACCAGAATGGGAAGATTTGTGGAGCATGGGCAGCTTCTCCAGCTCTGTGTTTGCATAGCACCTTGCACAGCAAGGTCCTGGGCCCTGCCAGAACCTCACTGGTGACCAGTGATTATGGTCTGAACCAAGACCTCAGCATCTGCTGGACTTTGTTTGTGTCTTCCCAGTCCTCCACAGCACAAAGGCTGCATTGAGATAATTTTCCAGGCATGCAGACCTTGTTCAGTGGCACCCCCTGCAAACTCTAGGTGAAGGGTGTGGGATGTAAAATTTCCTGGTTGTCTCACCCTGTTGTGTAACATTTGTTTATGACTGCAATGTGCCCTGTGCTGAGACAGTGCAAGACACCCTCTCCCACAGAGCATGAGTGAGAAAATACAGAAATCCAACCCCCATAGTGTCAGTGAACTCTCAGTGTAAGAGCTGTGCAGTGATGAGAGGCAATGGGAAGCCCAAAGTGGAGAATGAGTGAATCAATCAAGAGCATCAAGTCCAACAATTAACCCAACACTGCCAAGTCCACCACTAAACTACATCCCCAGACACCACACCTACATGTTTTTGAACAATTCCACATCATGCCATGGGTTTTACTTTTTTAACTGGAACACAAATTAAAGAAGACCTGTTAGAGGACCTCACATGATGGCATGTTCATCTCTATGGGCTACTAAGAACACAAGATTTTACCATGAAGGGAACACATTACAAGGTGACCTCATGACAGAATTTACAAATATAAAAGCTACCTGCTGATGTTCAAACATGGGCATCAAAAATCTCTATAAATGTACTGAATTCAAAGGTACCCTGGGTGGGAGTCAGCAGAACCCCAGCTTTAGTTAGATTTTAATGCATAAACACAGGCCTACTTAAATGCCTCATTCCCACTTCCCCTTCCCAGATCCTTGTCCAGCATCATGAGAAAAATAAAAAAGAATAAAAATGGAAAACGTCTGAAACTAGACCTTTTTTTGGCTCTCTCCAGCTAACAAATGGCCAAACTCATTAAAAACCAGTGTGTGCTGGAGAGAAGGGAGGGATGCTTCATGGTAGAGAAATTGCTTCACAGTGCCAAATTTGAGAATAATAAAAAAAAGGGAAAACTGATTAATTATCTCTTAGAAAAGAGGAATTTTCAACTACGAGTGTTAAGTGTCCTCAACTGTATCTTCTTTGTGCAGTGCCTTGTTATATCTTACTGAGCATTGTGAGAGTAGAAGTCTCTGCTAGGACTTGGATAAGAGCACAGCAGCATCTTGTACTCAAAGGCTGGGCTTAGTTAATCCAGTTACATGTAAATTAACTTCAAAACCATTCTAGCCTCGAAATCTTGCCACATCACACTTGGCTCCCTCTGATTCTCAGTTTCTTCTTTTCTCCCTGCCTTTGATAGAACATTTTTGCAGTGTTTCAGTACTTTGGCTGCTGGTCCCTGGAGAAAACAGGATGAGCAGAGACAGATAAAATTAAAGAGATATTTGCCAACATAAAACATAATTTTAAAAGAAAAAAGCACCCTTTTCTCTGTCATTATTGAAACTTCAGATTGTAAGAGCTTAAATTATTCCTGTGGATCGGCTTTACTGCTCACTTTTTATTCTCTGCTGTTTGTTTTTTAACATTTCTTTTAAATGAAGTAATAAAGCCAGACAAATCCAATCCCTTTCACTTTCTGGCAGTTTTCCTTCCTATTTCTTCTGTGTACTGGACTTCAAGTGGTATAGGGGAAGCAATTAGAAGAGGCACACAGTGGGATGCTCACAAAGCAAGAGGGTCCCCAAATATGCCAGTGAAAACCTGTGTCTTCCCTTTAGAATCTCCTGTTAGGTACAGTCACTGGATCACACTCTCATCCACACAAACCTCTTTAGGTTGGGCTCATGGAGTATGGGATGAAGTTTTTCAAGCAGTTTTATGTCTCTTGCTTTTGCTGATATAGAAAGAAGACAAGAAAGAAGGTTTTCTATATTTTTGGTGTATTCTGCTGTCTTTTTTAATTTAGTAATAATGATTTTATTTAGCCTATATCTCCATGGACCTCAAGAAATCTTAAGATTAAATATTCTCAAGAGATAGAGGGAATTTTGGTTGAATGTTGTCCTGTTTACTCCTTTTGGAGAAATCCATGACCCTCTTGAGATAACAAAACTGTTGAATTTCACTGGGATACAAAGATAGCTTTAATTCATTTACTTTTTGTTGCCAATATAATTCAAATAATTGCATTTAGGAGAAGCATTTATTCATTCAAAAAACTGAACAGTTCCATTCTTCCTCCACCTTCCAAGCAGCTCATTTAATTTCTTTTTTTGTTGAAGGGCTGGAAAATCAACTCTGAGATTCCCAAAGGTATCTTCCATCTGTGTTGTAGAAGACACTGTCTTGGTGCATCATAGTTTAGAAATGGACAGAGACTGAAAATTGGGCTAGATGGACCTCTGGTCTGCACTGAAAAAACACTTCTTATTTTTTTTAACACTCATCGCAATTTTCTTCCTTTCCTTTGAACATTTTTAATATTGCATTTAGGCTGTGGAGGAAATCAGAATTAATACAGAGCATTCATTGATTAAAAGTACTCATGATATAGATTCATAAAGACTGCCAAACATGAGAGATGGTAATTGCATTCTTCAAACACATTCCTGCATATGTCAGTGAGAGTGTTTAACTGTATCTATCCAAATATTGGTGTTTTATGCAATTCCCCCGAGGCACTTGCTGTCAGTGATTCATTCCTGTGTTGCTCCTTGGCACAAATAAAATCCTTTGGGACGAAGAGTGGCTGTGGGCAAGACCACAGAGACCAAAACTTTTTTCTTTTTTTAATTGTACCTAGGCAGTTTTCATGACTTAGCAACCGGCAGAGGCTTAAATGTTTTCCCAGTTTGCATAGGTGGAGAGTCACAGCTCCACTGTGCAATGTGGGAGCTTGGATTTCCCCCCACTTGGCATCTCCTTACAAAAGTTCTGATCTGCACTGGCTACTTTTACCGTCATCCTTCATCCTGGAGGATTTAGGGGCCAGATGCAGCCATACCTTTTGCTCTGTGATTCCCCAGCTGGCAGGGACAGGCTGTGAAAAGCAGAGGCTAGTCCCAAGGTGCTGCCTTGAGGGCTTGTGATCCTGGGCAGGGCAGAGCACAAACTCCAAGGACAATGAATGGTGAGGAGGGAGCAGGGGCTCTGTGCCTGCTGAAAACAAGAGGACTGTCGTGCTTTAATACCTGTCCTGGTAGATTTACTCACCAGGGTAACCTACAATTTCAGAGGTCCTGCTGACACAAATCTCCTGTAGAAGGTGAACTTGTGTCACCTACAACAAGCTGTGCTAAGCCTCTTGAGCGAGCCATCCCAGCATCTCCAGGCTGCTGGGCATCCAAAAAAGCTGTGCCCTTCACCCCTGCACCCATCTTGTGGGGTTGGGGGGCAGACACCAGCTCACCTGCCTGAACAGTCCGTGCCAAAGCTGTTTCACTGCTGTACCTGTGTCCTGCTCCCGATGGAGAGCAGAGAAGAAAAAGGCAGAGAGACCAGCTGCACCCCAAAATTTTCTCCCAATGCTTGCAGCTCTCTTTGTGCTGTCTGTGATGTCCCCATCTTCCAGCACCCTTCCCACCTAGGGAGATGAGTGATCACAGCCTACGTGGGTATTGCTCATCAGCTTCAAGGACACCACTGTGTCCTTGGGTGCATGGGTGCTGCTCAGGACAGCTGGGGACAAAGCTCTGCAGTTAATCTATTCCTCTTTTCCAAAAGGAACGGGGATGGGATCTGAGATGGACTGAATGGGTATCTGACCTTGTGAGTGAAGGGAACAGTTGAGCAATGAAGGGCTTGAAGATGGGACAAATAATGAAGGAGGGTTGCAAAGGATGTAAAGATGAAATATAGTCTAGGAGAGAAGAGGAGTGAAGCTGGTATAGGAGGGTGAGGCTTTATCTTGTATTTGCTACCCAGAGGGATGTGCAAGGGAAGCAGAATGTGGAGTTAGAGCCTTTTTTACTTCCCTTCTGTCCTTCCCTTGCCTTGACAGAGATGCCCATTGTGGGTGGTGGGACACAGGGACAGCTTGTCCAGAGAGATGGTGGATGCCCCAGCCCTGGAAACATTCATGTCCAGGTTGGACGTGGCTGAGCAATCTGATCTAGCTGAAGATATTCCTGCTCATTGCAGGGGGTTGGACTAGATGACCTTCAAAGGTCCCTTCCAACTCTGACCACACCATGATTCTCAGAAAACCTGGCAGGGTGGCACTGAAGGAACAAAATGGGGAGCACCACTCAGAAACAGGCTGTGCACTGCCAGAAGCTCCTCCAAAGAGAAGAGCTCTCTAACAGCAGTCACACTTTGCTATTGCACCCTTGTGAATTCTTCCATAATTTGATTTACTTCTAGGGACATTTCTCTTATTCTCTGCTATTAATACTACAATATATAAGTCTCTTGAAACACTTTTCATCTGTTCTTTTTCTTTTATCAAAAACTAGAAACCGAAACCTGTTAAGGATAGGGGCACAGGCCAAGAGCCATCAGAAAGAGGTGCCAGATGGTTCTGATTCCCTTTTGGGTGCTCTGTGTACTTCTCTCTTTCACTTAAAAATCACCCTAGAAGTCCATGATATTCCTGGGAAGGGGCTGAAGGGCTGTGGGTTTGTTAACCAGCAGGATGTGTTTGTGAAGGGGCTGGTGTGAGCCAGGAATGACAAGGCAGGTCAGGCAGTTTTTAGCATGATAAAATCTGGGGTCAAGTCTTAAGTAATCTCATGCCTCTGCTTTAAGTGGAGAGAGACAGACAACTGCAGAGAACAAATCTGCTTTTGACCTGTACCTCAGGATAGAGCAGATCATCCTTTGGATGTGTCTGACTCTTCACAGTGACTATAAACCAAATTTGCTCGGCCAGCTGGTGAGCTGAGCCTCATCATTGCTGGGTAGCCAGAAATAGCTGAATTCTTCTTTATAGCAGCAGAGAGACAATTATTTCCTGGATAATTTCTCATGGCCACTTTCATAAAATTAATTTTTGCTGCGTGAACAGACACCTTGGCCATCACTCTGTCCCTGTTCCTAACCAGCCAAGGTGCAGCTCTACCTCAAATGTGCTGCCCTCAGTGTTCACCTGCTCTAAATGCTCCCTCCATCCTTCATCTATACAGAACAGCTGCACAGCAAACAGTGCAGGAGCACCTACACAGCTGCAAGGGTAGGAAAACTGCTACACAAAAATGTTTGGGAAAATGCTGACATGAATCAGCATTACATGCTTTGCTCTGGAAAGGAATGCTGCAAGAATTTTTGGTAATGGAGTGGCTGTGTAACAGGGATTCACTGGTACAAGGTCTCCATGCATAACTGTACTGGGGACAGGGACAGGAAAATCAGTTTGATTGAGGAGAAAAAACCTTCCTCCAAAGTTTTACAGTGAGGCTGAAGGGAACATGAGCAGCCCAATAAGTTAAACCTTAAATGAAAGGGGATTTAAATTCTTAATTTTATTTTTTTTTAGCTTGAAAACTGACATCTGGCTGAAAAGCAACTCGCTTCCTCCTAACTTCTGTGGTTTTTAGCATAATACTTTCTGTGACCTACAGTAGAGTAGGAATGTCCTTATCAGAGGGAGAAACAACTGCATTGATTTCATTAGGATGTTTATCACACAATGTATTTCAGCAGACATTCCTGGTTGCCCTCTGTTAAACAATTTGAGCTTTTAAGATAAAATAACATGCAAGCAGGGTGGCATGCTTTATCCTAATGTTTCTATAATGTAGGTTGATAATGATCTATCACTCCAGCTGATGAGAGGTAGCAGTTAAAGAAAAATAAAAATAGAAATAAATTTGCTGGCTAAGGTCCTGTAGGTGTACTGGAATGAGAGTGATCAAGCAAGAGGGAACAAGGGCTTCTTTCCTCAACAAGGGATCTGAAAAGAGTTTTAAAACCCTTGCCAGCCAAAACTCTGCTGAGCGGGGTGCTAAGAAGGCAGGAGCCATGCCCTCTCAAAAATACCTCAAACCCTCCCTTTTTCCTGTGAGAGGAAAGCCAGTGAAGCCTGATGCCATTCAGAGCAGAGATAAATAATAGAATAACTTATTTTGGAAAAGACCTTTAAAATCACTGAGTCCAACCATTGACTTACCACTGCCAGGCTGACCACTAAACCTCATCCCTCACTAATGGCCCAATCCTCACCTCAGTCCCTCCCGACCATTTGCTGCATTGACTGCAGCCCTACTTCTTTTCTAACTTAATGTGATATGGAACAAAGAAAATATCCCAGCAGATGGTAAGGCCCTGCTGAGGGCTGGTGCTGCAGTGACCACACAGAACCAGCGTGTGGGAGCTGGGCCTGCAGCAGCTGCACTGAAAATATTAAGGAAACAAAAAACCCAAAAAAAAGGCCACAGGTAATTTTAGTGGTGAGGGAGTATTTCTAGTGTCCCTCTGGGCTGCATGCTGAGAGGATCTGTGCCTACTACTATTATCACTAGCAAAAGATATTTAGCTCAGTAGGAGCAGCTGGTTTCCTTTAACCTAAGAGGCCCACAGCTCTGGAGCAAGTCAAACTTCCCATGCCACTTACATATCTTCGTAGGAAACTAAGGGTCCAGCCATCCTTTACAGACAAGTTTCCAGCCTGAAACGTGGTAGGGGTTTATTCTGTACCCATCAATTCACAATTAGTGAATCTTACTGCTGAACAAACAAGGAGTTTGGATTATAAACCACAAGCAAGGTCAGGTCTGCATAGACACAAGGTGGCAAAGTCCATCAGGCTGGGGGAAAAGGAAGGTGAAACTGTTCATGCCTGTCATCTTAGTTCTCATTCTCCTCCCTTTCAGAGTCTAAATATATCAAATGGCTTTGGGGCAACTAGAAAAAGAAAAGGGAGAACACAAAAAACAATTTAATAATGTCCATTGAAGCAAAGAATTTTGCTTGCCCCCTGTTTTAGATGAAATATCACATGTCCCAGCAGGTGATCTATATTACATTGCATCTTTAAAGATGCTCAGATCTGGAGAGAATTACCTGCCATCAGAATCTGGAAGAACAGACACTGTTAAGATTTCATCAGACATTTTAAAAAAAATTAGAAAAGAGAAAGACACATAGACACAGCCTGGGAATCTGACACAAGATTCCAACCATGCAAATGACCTTGCTAAAGTCAATTAGTATCTTCTTTTGTAGATCGTCTGAGATACATGGGTATAAAATCCTGGACAACCAATAACTACTACTATTACTTATTTTTAATAGTATATATTAGTACTATATAGTATTCTGATATAGTATCAGAGAGTAGCAGCAGATGTAGCTAAAAAATGTAAGGGGTCTGTAGCCTGAAACATCAAACTATGTTATGAAATTAAAAGCAGTGTGTAGACATATACCAGGAAGGACACAGTAATTATGAGCAGAAAGCACCGTTTTCATGAAGAACTATGTGGAATCTTATTCAAAACCTGCCTGGCTCTTCAGGCATCACTTATACAAGTCAAAGTCATTGTGGACACAATTTGTTTCCCAGACCTTAGGCTTAGTTCAGGAGTTTAGCCCTTCATGCCTTGTTCTTTCACTAAGTTGGTCCTGGAGGACAACAGAGAACTTGGGGCAGTGAATAACTCCCCTGAAGCTCCCATGAGACTCCACGAATAGGTAGGTCCCTGTCTTGGACTCTGGGAGGTCCTGAAAGTAATGTTGGCAGCACTGGGTCTCCTTTTTCCTACACATCAGTTGTCATCCATAAAATGGGATGAATGAAAGACTGTTTTCCCCCATATTTCTTCTGTTTTCCTTGCTAAGATTGTAACCACTGCAGAAAACCTGTGGCTGCTCCACCCTTGGACATATTCAAGACCAGGCTGTACAGGGTCTGTACCGATCTAGACTAGTGGGAGGTGTCCCTGCCCATGGCAGGTGGCTTGGAATGAGATGATCTTTAAGCTCCCTTCCAATCCAAACTGTCTTATGATTCTGTTGTTCTCCAAGAGTCATATCAGAGAAAAGCCCAATTTTCCCAAGAGCTGTGGTATCACGTTCATGTTTGCACACTCTAACTGCAGCAAAGACAAAACTCTTGCTTAGATAGGAAACAGTTTGCCCTCAGAAAGAAGGGAACTGACAAAATATCCTCACAGCAATCCGGTGTCTGTGATTTCCCGGATTCCATCTGAAAGCTCACTCTCTATTTTCCTGACATATGAGCTGGGTGCCCTATTGTACATCAGTGTAAAAAAATAGCTGTTATCTGCTGTTTCATGGGAGATACGGCAGAACATGATTTATTCCTGCCTGCTCTGCTGCCTCCTTTGAAATGTTGCCATTGCTCGCTGCACCCTTCGCAGGGGAAGGCAGATGGTCATCACAAAGTTTCCCATAACCTTGCCGTGCCTGCTGCACAGTGAATCAATGAAACCTGAATTACAGTGCTCTGCCTGGGCTGGGAGCTGTGCTGCTACAGAATCCTGCAGTGCCTGTGAGCCTCTGAATGTCAGCACTGCCCAGACACTGAGGAGATGTGAAATTTCTCTCCAAAATTCCAAAGCGGTGCCAAGTGGGGATTTTTAGCTGCAAAGTTGCATGCAATGTGAGCCAGGACTGCATTGCTCAAGCCTTAATTACCAGCTTGGAAATGCACTTTTTGTGAGTGTTTGAGTGTTAGGTGTGACCTCTCCTTAGAAAGAGTAGTAATAAAAGTGCAAATAGGATTCAACCATGAAATCTGAGGAACGAGGATTTTTTGAAGTCTGAACTGCAGCAGCTGCCCCTCTGTGATAGCTGTCTCTGCTTATGTGACATTTGCGATGAGGCTCCAGGTGATTTGGGAAGCTGGCACTAGACTGCAGTTCACCTTTTGTGTCAGCTCGTGCCAGGATACCCTTGCCAGAAGCCGCTATTTTGGTGGGAAATAACAACTGGGAATAGGGAAAAAAATGAACTTCTGAAAAGCACTTTGTCACGTTCCCTGGGCTGTGGCAGGCAAATGCTGGGAACAGTGTGAGCTCCTGCCATAAAAGTAGGCATAGGCAGAAATTTCTCAGTGGGAGGATTACCTCCTTTACATACCTGACTGAAGTCAAGGTGAGTACATAAAACATTTTCAATACAGTCTCCCAATTTCTGATATTTATTTGCTCTATGAGTCAACATGCTGGAAGACATCTATGTTTTATAAAGCCACATTCCACTGATTTTTCCTTAGGATGGGAATCATTGCTATGAGCAGGTCTGGCAATTTCAGATAATGACCTGCATGCAGCACAGGTGCTTCTAGAAACGGGTAATGCTGGTTGGAATATATATTAAAGTGTACCCCCCAAATGGTTCTGGCCTTTTGCAGATGACTGCTTCCATGTGTGTGTGTGGAGGGCAGAGCCTCTCCCAAATTCCAGTTGTAAGCTCATTCCAGTAGTGTGCCTAGGCAAAGAATGTTATCTCATATGAACTCACTGCTGCAAGGTAGTTTAGACATCAACTGCCTTGATAATTTTATAGACGACAATAGTTTTAGGAGGAATAAATCTGAAAATTTACAATCCAATTTTTGTTGGGGAGAAAGCAAAATATTATTTGGTGTTCAAAAGACAATCCCTGGATTTAGACTTTTTTGACCAAAGAGATCATTTCTGCTGGGACACTTTTATCACTGAGTCTTATTCCTCAGTTTGCAACTAGATTTCATCTTCTAAACCCACACAGGCTTCCCCTCTCTTGGAAGGGGCACATACAATTATCCTACAACCAGTGGCTGAAGGGCCAGGACTTTTCTTACAGGACCTTTCTTATTAACTCCTGCTAACAATAAAAGAAAAAAAAAAACCAAACAAATATTTAAATGGGGCCAGATAACTTTACAGAAAAAAAAAGCCTGGTCTTGTTAACAGACAGAGGCTGAGTGGACTTGATATGTCCTTTACTGATTGTCATGGAGTTTGATATGTCCTAGCATTTACCAAAATAAGTGAGACCAGAGGAAGGTTTATATTCCTGAAATATACGAAAAAACAAATCCTGGTTAAATTCAGTTGCAAAGTAGATTATTTTCTCTGTAACACTGATATAAATCCATGAAATCTCAAATTAAGAATTCAAAAAATCTGATTTTAATTATATTTCTCTAAAGACAGAGTTGCTATTAAAATTTGCAGATCTGTCTGCATCCTGAGGAATCAGGCTTCATTTTCCGTACATTTTCAACTTCTCAAAATCATGTCCAAAGTGTCAAGAAACCACAAATCTTCCAGAAATTAATCTTCATCTCAAACTATTTTGTAGTAATTGGAGATTTGTAACTGTCCATCAGTGAGATGTGGAAGGCCATCCTCTCCCATGGGGTTAGGAGCTTGCATTCAACATTTTGGTCCTGGATATCTGGGAATCCCAGAGACTGCAATGAGTACCTGAGCAGTCCCTGAACTGCAGCACAGAAATGCAAATGAGCCTACAATGAGTAAGGCAGAGTTGTGGCATGGAGCAGGGACAGATCCCAAAGCCCAGAGAGGTGAGTGGCAAGGCTCCTGTTGAGTGCAGTGGTGTCTGACAGAGCTCTTGGCATGTCTGTGAGAGGAGACAGTCTATCACTTCATAAACGCGATAACCACACGCTCATCTTTTCTGCTTTCTCTCCCAGGATGGAAGGAGCAGTTTCATTGGCCACCAGCTCGGAGGGGTCATGGAAGTGCCAAACAGCAAAGACCAGAGAGTCAAATCAGCCAGAGCCATCCAAATCACTTACTACCTCCAAACGTATGGCTCTGTCACCCAGGACCTCATTGGGGAGAAGTGGGAGAGTGAATTCTGTAAACTGATGCACAAGATGCAGCTGGATCACCAGGATCTGCAGCTCTACTCACTAGCGTCCTTTAGCCTCTGGAAGGACTTCCACCAGACCAGTCTCTTGGCCAGGGGCAAGATTTTGGTGAGCCTGATGCTGATTCTCCTGACTGCTACCCTCTCGAGCTCCATGAAGGACTGCCTGCGTAGCAAACCTTTCCTGGGACTCCTGGGAGTACTCACTATCTGTATTTCCAGTGTCACTGCGGCAGGGATATTTTTCATTACTGATGGAAAATATAATTCTACTCTGTTGGGAATCCCTTTCTTCGCTATGGGTAATTATTTATCTTCATAATAATAGGATTAACAGAGTTTAATGACAGAATTGTAAATTACATCCTGGGTTATAAAGTGCAGATTTTACTTTGAGTGAAAGTCTAAGTCATTTTCATCTTTCTAAATTGATCTGTGCCTTGCCAAAAAAAAAAAAAAAAAAAAAAAAAAAAAAAAAAAAAAAAGAAAAAAAAAAAAAAAGGAANAAAAAAAAAAAAAAAAAAAGAAAGAAATAAAAAAAAAAAAAAAAAAAGAAAAATGGAAACAAAACAAAGCAGTAGCAACAATAAAAAGCAAATGACATTCCTGGAATCTCAGCCAACATGAGAGAGGGGCAGTTTTATTGATCTCTGTTACAGACTGAAGGAGAAATTGTTATTGAAAACTAGTCAGCTCAGCAGACAAAATGGATATATGTTGACCCAACTTTGATGGGAGGCCAGCCAAAAGTGTAAGTTAAACAGGAGGGTACCAAGGAAGGGCAGTTTTTAACATCCTTCCCAAGAAGGGCTTTTCTTCGAGCTCTACCTGAAGGGCAGACTGGGACAGGTTGGTGTAAGAATAAGATTGATGGACTTTATCTCAGAGAGGAGATTACAGTTGTGGTGTTTGCCAGGCTGTGAGCACAGGGACCTGTCAGGATCTGTGGCGCATAATCCCGTGGTTTGTGAAATCCCAGATCCACTGCACAGATTTCCTTTGCATTGCTCCCAGACAGGGGAAGGTGTGGAAGAAGAACAAATGTAAGACCCAGCTCTTTAGGCAGAAGAATTGCTTTCAATCCTTCTACTATTCTTTGGTTCCAAGCACTTCCAGTGCATCCATGTGGTTGATGAGTTTGTTTGGAAGTTGCATTGGAGAGGCAGAGGGAAAGGTGCCCAGCTCAGTTATGGAGGCAGTGTTGTACAGTGCCCTCACACCCAGATTTGTCAGAGTTTTGCCATACCATGAATCTGAACCCCAGTGACAACTCCGTGCAAAATGCTGGTGGTGGCAGCCCAGAACTAAACATTTTCATGCTCGATTTCTGATGGCAGAGAATCTTACCTGTGGCCAGAATTCTGCATTTTTATGGCTAATTTCTTAAGTGCCATTCATATTTCTAGTCCTCAAGACCAAGTACTGTGTTATGGTAAGAGTCAACTAAATATGCAAAGTCACAAGCCAGAGTCAAGGTTTGGAAAAGGGTCTTATACTTTTCTTAAAACCTCAATCTCTCAAAAGATCATATTTTCTTATCTTCCCCTAAGAAAACTCCTGTGGATAGATGCATCCCCAATCCCAACCTCCTATTTAATCTAGTCCCTAATAATGCATCTCTGTCACTAAACAAAAGGGCTGAGCTGTGGCCTCATCAGTCCTGCTCTCAGAATCTCTGGAGCAGCAACTTGAGGTGAGAAGGAGTGAAATAGAGGGATTGGTCAAGATTCCAGAACTGAAAGAGAGGAGTGAAGCAAAAGACCACAAGGAATTGCATATTTGGTTCGGCCTCATTAATAGTGATAAACAAGGCTGTGCCAAAGCCTCTAATTCAGTCATCTGCACTGTTAAATTGTGGCAATGGTCCCTGACATGAACTGCCCTGTGCCAGCTCTTCAGATGGCTCTGTGGTGTCAGAGGAGCTGATGGAAAGAAAGCGCTGAGATGGGGAAAGGGAAGAAAGCCATCAGAGAACAATCCAAGTTGTGAGGGAGGGATCCTGTTGAGGGGTGTGGGTTTTAGGAAACAAAAAATGGAGAAAGGGATGAAGTGAAGAGGGGGTCATGCTTGTTATCAGATGTTGGCAATCTTTTCCTTGTGTGTCAGGAGGTGCATATCAAAGGAGGAACCAAAAGGCTCTGCCTTGCTTGTGCAGCAAGTTGAAGTAAAGGAGAAGAAACCCTGAAGTGATGAGAAACACCTTCTCTAAATTGTGCATTCCTCTGTTGGTGTCTCTTTTCAGCCAGTTGGAGAGATGAGTAGTACATTCTCTTTGACAGGTCCCAGACTTGTCACTCCCAAGGAGCTCGTCGATTTAAACCTTCTCTGCAGTCCCAGGGTGAGACAAGGGTCAGAGTTTCTGAAAGCAGTGCCTCAGTTCCCCACTTCGGTAGTCCATGGCTTTGTTGGCTGTCTTAGGGAAAGTAACATTTATAACTTTCTGTTGTGTTTTGCTCTGTCATTCTTGTCACAGCCACTGCCAAGTGCAAAAGGAAAGGAAAAAATGACCTCTCTTGAAGTGAGATGTTTGCAAGGATTGTTTCTATAATATTATATTGAATGCAATTCAGGTTGAAAAACAAAGCATTTATGTAACTTCTTCAGAAATTTCATTCAGGAGTCTCAGACTGAATTGAAAATATCATTAGAGAGCAGCTTGCAATGCCTGGGAACTTCTGCTTATAAATATTAGGCAACACTTCTACACTTTAGTGGAGGAAAAGATTGGCAGAATGTCTTACCAAAGTCTAGCTAGGTTACATTCTGCCAAGTACCGTGTGCCTTTAGTCCCTTAAGGGACACTGCCACCTAATGAGACCTTGCTCTGTCCAGAATACACCCAGAGCCTCACTCAGCTGGGCCTTACTGGGCAGGGTTTTCTGCTGGACCTGGCTGTGGACTGATCTGTCAGCCTAGAGCAGAAACAGTGAAGACCCCAGGACTGTTGATTCTGTGGGTGAATAAATAACCCTGGCCACTTTGTACCAGTGTCCCTTGCTGCTGGCACAGCAGAAAGCAAACAGCACATCAAAGAATAATTGAGTGAATATAGAAGAAAAAGTGTGCAACGTGGGGTTTCCCTGAACTGCAAATGCCAGATTTGCAAGTCAAACTTTCAAAGTCAAGTTACTTAGATTAAAAAAAAAAATGAAACCAGGCAATAAGAGTGACAAAAACCCTGCAAGTACAATGCAGAGTGCACAGGCAGCATTAATTCTGGCAGCTCCCAACTTTGGAACACTTCAACCTGACATTTGCAGACCATCCATTTAAAGTATATTTGTTTGGTCAAAAATGTGTAGTTTCTTCTAGCAGTCACTTTTCAAAGGTTTAATTTTAATGGAAATTTTGTGATATTCTGAGCTTGTCCTTTTCCCTGCAAGAGTGCTGCCATCTGAATGACAGGAATAACCCTGGATGTTTAGATCCACAATTCCTCTTGAAGTGCAGAGCTTTTGTAGGTTTCAGTAGGTGATAGAAGCCTATAGAAAAGTGGAATGTTTAATATTTTTCTAAATTTAGACTGACCTCCACCATAATTATTTACTCTAGTCCTGCTGTGAGGGAATGGTCTGCTGGGATAAAGCACATCTCTGCTGTACTGAGTGTTAGCTCAGACTGGCTTTTCTCTATCCTTGAAGGTGAAAAATTTCAGTCTTAACTTAGGCATGAGGACTGTAGTGGAAAATCCTGCTTGCTCTGACTCCCTCTTCCCAACCACAGTTTCCTCAGACAGCTGCCTTGGAAAAAATTTTCTCAGTAGTGTCTACCACTGCATTTTTGCAGCCATTCAGGAGAAACTCTTCAGGAAGGTCCTCAGCAAATAATTCTCTGGCTGCCAGGATCTCCTGCAAACAGGAGAAAGGGAGGCTGATTTTTAGCTGTTCATACCCCAGATAAATGGATAGGTGTTGTGGGTTAACACAAAGGTGCTGCTTTGGTTTCAGAGCTTCCTTGTTTATTAACTGAATTGGACCTAAATGTTTTATTTGTCTATTTTTTAGTCAGAATTTAATAACCTGTGTGTGGAATCAGAATATGAGACTGTTCTACCTTGCATTTCTCTTCTGGGACAAATAAAGCTTGCAGCTTCTTCTACAAATTTTACATCGGCAGAGCTGTCAGGACTGGCTGTGTTTCAGAGAAAGGAGAGAGGGTCATATAATTAGGTTACAAATTTGTTCTAGCCCTGGTTAGATGTTCACATCTGCCTTTTGTGTTTAGATTCATATGCAATTTCAAAGGGGTGTTATGTACGTGACATAATTATGGTTTCCCATGCCTAATCATCACTAATTAATATAACCAGAAGGTTAACTACATAATTGAGATATTATTGCTCCCATGATCTGCTTTTTAATGCACAGGAACCAGACTGATATCATCAGGGAGATAATGATTTAACTCAGCTGAGGTCCCAACTGTGTATTTTTAAATGCAGGTGTACCAATTACATCATTTTACATTGCAATTTTTTTTTGGCCAGTCCATGAAGTACTTCATTATACAGATTAGTGGAAATCTTATGATAAAAAAACACCTACAATATAATTATATGTAATTATGATTTTTATTCTATAAAGAATTTTTGTTTCTTAGAAGGTTGGATTCACAGTGGATGTGAGAAATATTTCCTGTCATTTGTAAGGCCAGGCCATGAAGCCCATAAGATGTTTGTGGGAACAGCTGTTTGTAACTGACTCTTTAGAGAACATTAATCTCACTGAGTGCCCTATCCCACATTGCAGTATTGCTGTCACTTCTACCAGTAAACACTCTGCTAGCAGAGATGTAGTAAAGAGATGCAAAAACTTTAATAACCAATAGACTGCCTGTATCCAGCAGTAGCCCCATGCCTGATGTAAGAGCTCAGGATGGATGGCAGAGATTGTACTTTCTGTGCAGACTTTCCTGTTAAAATTTCCCATTATTCGTTCCCCGGAGTTGTTCAGATGGAAGGAGGAATGAAGGCAAAAGCAGACAAGACTCCAGGCAGTTATTAGCATTTCAGATAGAAGCCATCCAACCTCTTTCAGATGGCAGTTGTTGAAATAATGACCGGTGATCACCTTTCAGTAAATTTGAGATGTCACAGTATTATATTAGCACCAGAGTCATGGAAAATTGCAGAAAAAAAGTCCTCGTTCAGATGAGAAATTATTTTTTTCAAACCTGAGAAGACAAATGTGAGAGCCAAAGTACAGGCTGTCACTAGTTTACCTGAACATGAAGTATCACTGCATTCTAACCTTTGCTTCAGACAATGGACTTTCTGATTAGAAATGTGACAGAAACATTTCACGAGTGACTCAGACTTTGGTTTTTTCCTTTTGATGCAGCAGTAAAGCAAATCCCATATGAATCTCATGTTGCACCATCATCTCCTATCTGGATGAGGAGCAAGGGAACGACCCTTTAGAGAACAGAGACCTCCTGACATAAATCCCCACCCCTCCATGCCTTAGAAAGGTAGTGAATCTGTTGAATAGATGTAACAGCAGTTCATGTCTCCACTCACTCCACAGATCTTTAAGGGCTTGGAAGTATTTTGTCCTTAATTATAAAATTTCTGTTATCAACTTTGACAGAGAAAAACGGGAATACCAAAATAAATAAATAAACAAACCAACCAACCAACAACAAAAAACCCCACCACCAACAAAAAACCCCACCACCAACAAAAAACCCCACCACCAACAAAAAACCCCACCACCAACAAAAAACCCCACCACCAACAAAAAACCCCACCACCAACAAAAAACCCCACCACCAACAAAAAACCCCACCACCAACAAAAAACCCTGACCAAACAAAAAAAGAAGTTGAAAGGGAAAGAAATTGGAAGATTTAAAAATGTGTAAGATTACTTATTTGGATGGGCATCTAACCCAAATACTTCATATGAATGGGTTTAGAAATTTGTCATATCCGTATATTTGTAAAGTTGATTTCCCCATAATGTGGTGTATTTCCTGTTGCAGTAGGTGGGATTTTTTTCATTTTATAGGAAAGAAATTTTACCCCAAAACAATCTTTCTTGGAATTTGAGTAGAAGACTCAAGCCTTTCTGGGATAATGTGCTGCCCTTGCACTGTGGTGCCTGGTCCTGCAATCATGTCCTGGAGTGGTGATGGTTAGGGAGAGACACCTGGACTGAGAGTGTCCTCTCCTCAAACACAGCTGAAGGGACATTATCTCTGAGCAAGTCCTTTGGGCCTTCTCACACCCAGCAGAAAGGGATGCATGAAGCAGCCCAGCCTGCCTCAGTCCCAGCAGCAGGGTTTGTAGCATCTAATCCAGGTGTCCAAAATGTACCCCCCTAACTGAGTGACACACTCTCAATTTCCTTTGGAGGCAATAGAGAGAAAGAGGAAAGACAAGAGCTATCTGGAAAATTGCTTAGTTAGATGTTTCTCTGGAAAGTTTTATCCATCTCTGAAAAATGGAGACCTCTTAGACTTTAACACCTGAGGTTTTTGCTTTTCAGGTGGTAAAATAAGTTCATTCCTAGAGCTGGATTATTTAAGGTTCTTTATTGGATGCACTTTTTCTGCTTGTTGATCTCATTTAGGTTGGACATTTGGTTTGGACATGAGAAAGAATTTCTTCACAGAAAGGGTGATTAAACACTAGAACAGGCTGCACAAGGAGGTGGTAGAATCACCATCCTGGAGGCATTTAAGGAATAACTGGATGAGGCACTTAGGTCTACTTGACATGGTGGTGTTGAGTTACAGGCTGGACTAAACAATCTCTCAATAATCATCTTTTCCAACATAACTGACTCTGTGATTTTGTGAATCTGTTATATACATAAGTTCTAAGACATGGACACGTGGAGACATATACAGCAGATATCCACAGGCTGCCTTGAATCCCTTAGAGATGGAATTGTAACCCTTCTCTTCCTGTAGAGACTTTTCAGAAGGTCTCTTATCAACCTAAATGTCATCCTCCAAGGATGGTGGGGTTGTAGGGCTGCAAGTCAGTGGCTCTGAGGCTCAGCACAGGTGGAAGCATCCACCCGTGGACCACTGCCCAAGCACTGACCATCACTGCCAGATCCGTAATGACAGAGCAAATACAAAATACATTCTCTGTGTTTGTTGTCTCAGAAAAGGCAGGTAAAGTCTAGCTCCTTCTATCTCTAGTTAGAATTCAATTAACCCATTTGTCCCAAGAGATGTCTCCAAATAGTGCTGTCTGTTATTGTTGTTAGTATTATTAAAACATCTTCCTCGGCTCTCCATCTGCACCTAACAGGCTGGTAGCTGTCATTTGAACTGCTTCTAATTTGCTGCAAGCATTTCTAAAATCTTCTGGAAAAAGTGAATTGATAAGAGAAGAGACCATGACTTAAGCTGAAAATTCAAAGGCTGAAAAGAATGAGTTGCTTTTGCACTTCAGATGTGTGATTACTTCTCAATCAATACACCAATTCAGTCCTGATAGAAAAGCATATTTCCTCTTCAGATGCTTCACACATTTGTCTGAACACCTCTTGCTTTCATTTTTCTACCTTTTCATGGCGATGCTCATTCCTGACACTGGGTTATTTAAGGTTCTTTATTGGATGCACCTTTTCTGTGTGTTGATCTCATTAAAGCAGGAGCTTCATTCCTTGTGCTCAGTATGTATTGATGCACATCACATTCACCTTTGGCTAATATGGGCTGGAAAGGAGCTGCCTCATGGCAAAAATTATTTAGCTCCATGTATATCATCCCTAATAGAGCACTGACAAATCCAGCCTCGAATAGCACCAATAGCAATTCCACAACCTGCCTCGACACCTTGTTCCAGGGCTTAAAAAGCCATACATTTATAAAGGTATTTCTTAACATTTCCACTGCTGCAATTTGCACCTATAAACTCCAGGGTCTGTCTGGCGCAGCTGTGGAGTGTAATTTTTCACAGTACCTATGTATATGCAAATACTTTTATGATATTTTATATGTAGGGCTGTGCTTATTTCAGTTTGGATATAATTTCCTGCCAGATCTTTTTCTCACAGATATTTTACTTTTAGTTTACACTTTCCTGTGAGCTCCATACACACAGAAAGATTGATGGTGGCTTCTGGTCTCTGCAGGAGCGCAGTGGATCTGTAGGAAAGAGCAGGTGTGGGGTAGGCTGAGGATGTGTTCTGTGTTCTTTGGTGTGTTGTGGAATTCAGCCTTGCCCTGATGTTTCTTTTGAGCTGAGAAGGAAAGGTAGGCTCTGTTACTCAAGGAAGCACAGAATGAATGTTCTATGCTCCATCAAGCAGGCTGTCTGCTTGCCTTAGATACTGTGATCCTCTGCAGGGAAATCGAAAATTGTGCCTCTGGGTTTTGGGCAAAAACTAAAGCTAGCAAATGTATTTGTTTCTCTCCTGGAATACATTTTGTGTGCAAGTCATCCCTCGACTTCACTGTTGTGAGATATGGATGTGGCTCAAAATTCAGCATGATGAAGAAAAGGTTGGCTTTTTACACAGCTAGCTAAAATATCTTCATTATTTTGAATAATATTGCAATACTAAACCATAACCATAAGGAAGAAGCATAAAAATTAATGACCATGCTACCTAAAACCTGGTTCAAAAATTGGTACAAAGAAATTTCACTTGTGAAGAAATTTTCCCATAGCTGCCTACTTTTAATCTGATAATTTTCCCCTGAAGAGTTCGAAAAAGGATACAGGACTCAATAGACCATTTGCCAAATGTTCTAAATCAATATTTATCTGCTATATTCATCTGCAATGTTAAAGACTTTGCATAGAATCAAGGCTTAAGAAGTCTATTGCAAATACCAAATGAACTAAAAAGACTTTACTCAGTATTGTATCATTTATATGTCCTTTGTGCAGCCACTAGCTAGTTGAGATTTTAATAATTCAGTTTTATCTTTCCATTCCTGATCCTTTTTCACTCCACTTCCTTCCTGTGAAGTGACTTCTCCTCTCTGGTGGGATAACTGCCTGCAGCAACATCCAGCATGCAGCACCCACACTGGCTCAGGGCTTACTGCTCCACAAGTACCAGCAGCCCATGTTATTCAGGCCACCTTCATGTGCCTGTGTTCCTGGCCTTCAGGGACAGGCATTCCCAGGTATGACAGCTGACTTTCCATGTGTTAGTCCTGCTGGATGTGTACAAACAGGTCACATTTCATCCACACTTGTCTGATGGTGAGATGAGGAAAGAGATGCTATTTTGGATGCCCAAAGTGGCAGGGAGAGCTGCAGCAACTGAAGATGCAGCACAGGGCTGAACAGGGTGAAAACCTCAGGCCTTTGCAGCTGTGGATCACTAAAAATGCCCTTTAGTTTTTGTTCTGCAAGAGTGAACACACTGTCCTCACTGTCTTGGCTGGTTTTCAGTGAGGATAATTGCATTTGTCTCTTCCTCCAATTCCCCCTGCTGTGCAGGTCAGATGCAGTGCTAGTGAGCACTGCCTGGCTCCAAGCACTGTGCAGGTGCTGCTCTGGGAAGCAGATTCTGGTTTTTACCCAGACATGGCTGAATTTCACTGGTGAATGCAATGGCCACATTTTGTGGCTCAGCAGTCTCTAAAATCATTCTGGGTTCCCTGAGAACACATAGCTGTGCCTTGGCATGTTGTCCTTGCATTTTCCTGCACTCACCCCTGGCATTTAAGCACTAGGAAATTTTTTGCTCATACTCTATATTCCTAAAGTCCACAAGGAGGAAAAGCATTCCTCTACAGCCTGATATGACACTTAGACCTGCCCTGCCCACATATCCCAATCTATATTCAAATGCAAATCTGCCCTGGAAATGTTAAATACCACAGCTTTTCCTGGTGTTATCAACTCCATTGCTGTTGATATCTTGCTTTTAAAAAAATTATTGTGCTAACATTGCCATGAAACCAGTCAGCACTATAGCATTTTGCAAACTTTGCAGAAACTCAGAATCCACAGGTACAACCTGCTAGAGGGAGCACTTGCATTGTTTTATAAAGGGGGACCTAATGGCAGAATAGTGCACCTGGTGATGGCCTAGAGGGTGAAAAATTCTGTATTTCTTTAAGTTTCTAGCTGATATTTTTGCTGTTGCTCTTGAGAAATTATTATCCTGCAGGGAAGACATAGAGTTGCGAGAAGCTGAAGGTGGGGAGATGCTCTGCATACTGAGTGGAGAGCAATGAAACCTTCTGTCCTTCTACCGTAACAAAACTATTTAACAAAGCTTTCTGCTAATGCAATTTAAACCTTCTAAAACTAGACTGGGAGACTTGGGAACAAAAAGCCTGTTTGTGCTTAGAGTAGATATCACTGGAAAAGGAAACTGTGCAAAGAGCAAAACCCAAACCCATCTAAAGCACGATCTTCTTACAGGAGCAGCTGAAAGAGAAGGCTCCAAAGGAGAGATGCTGGCTGCTCTCTTGAAAGCATTGTCAGAAAGTGCCATGTTGGAGCTGTACAAAAGCTGAGTATTTTGGAAAACAACCCACCAGTGTAAATATCCCTCCCATTACTCTCCCAGTCAACTTCAAGACACCATTCTATGGAGTGGGAACTGCTGGGCTCACCTCATCTTCTACTGCAAAAGTAGAATCATAGAATCACAGAATGGTTTGGATTGGAAGGAGCCTTAAGCGTTATTCAGTTCAAATTCCTCTGCCATGGCCAGGGACATCTTCCACTAGACCAGGCTGTTTCAAGCCCTATCCAACCCAGCCTTAACACTGCCAGGGATGGGACATCCACAGCTTCTCTGGGCAACTTGTGCCAGGGCCTCACCACCCTCACAGGGAAGAATTTCTTTCTGCCATCTAATCTAAGCCCACCCTCTTTAAGTTTGAAGCCATTCCCCCTTGTCCTGTCACTGCATGCCCTTGTCAACGTCCCTTTCCAAGCAGCTCAGTGCCTTTTGTATTCCTTTATGTGGACTTTCAATGTCTCTTCCATCAGAGCTGAGAAACAGTAAGAACTTTATCATGCAGTTAGCCTGCTTTAAATTAATAACCTTGGTAGGATATTGAAGCAGTGAAGGCTTTACTAACCACAGATGGAGACATTCTAACACTTTCTTAGGTTATTTGGAGTCAGACAACGCAGTTAATGAAGCAAGTTTCAAAAGATCTCTCTTACGTGGATTTTGACCTCTAATATACTGATTCTTTCCCTGAAGGGAAAGTAATAGAATCCCTTTATGGACTATTAAAAAAAATAAAAGTGTAGAAATTTATGATGATTTTAAAATTGGTCAGGAGGTGTTAAAGTAATTGGTGGTCAAGGACGGACAAACAGGACCAAATGCATAAACTGGGCAAAACAAGTAAAAAATGTCAATTAATTTATTTAATTTTTTTTTTTAAGTAAAAAATTGTATATGTGGTTTAGTTTTATAGCAATGAAATTGATAACCACTTGGATTTTTGTTCACAAGCTGACAAAGACACTTGTCAGCTCTTAAATTTCTAGAACATTGTCTGTGCTCCAGGAGACCTTTCCTTGTCTTTTGTGACCTCCTTTACCTGACCCTGTCATGTTTGCATTCCACTTCCCTACGACCTGCCACTGTATTGCCAAATGCACAGCAAATAATGCATTCCTCAGCAAATCTTATATTTTAGCTATTGTGAAACTCTTCATGGACTTCATTCAAAGTTTATTTGAAAAGATGAACATACTTTTAATTTATTCAACCAGTGACACAAATATCACTTTCAGTGTCTTTTCCTGGAGCACATTGCAAGGTTTTTAATTCCCAGAGAGGGTTGTTTTACCTGACATGAGTAAGGAAAAGTGAAAGCATCATGGATATTGTTGAAAAATAGAGACTGATTTTAACCTGCAGATCAGGTTCTTTCACTTCTCCCTCGACAGTGTGTGGAACTGTGAACTGTCCCCCCATTAGCTTAAATAGGAAAATGGAGTAAACTGCTCATATTGGAAAACCCTCATCCCCCAGGTGCTCCTCAAAAAAGGTGGCTTCCACGAGCTTTTTCCACCATCTGCTATGAATTAGGTCAAGTACCCTAAAGTTTTCAATTCAAATATCACCAAGTTCCAGCAAAATTAGACAGTTATTTCTCACAAATTCCATTGAAAAGAAATGGTCACTAATTGTGTCAGTAGTTCACGAATAAGAAACATTTTATTTCCTGATGAAAAAGAAAGTGACAACTTTCTAGTTTTCATCATTTTTGAATTATTTACTTTTCAATCTAAAACCTCATTTTACTTTTCCTCTGGGGGAAAAAAAAGAAACAGAGAAAAAAAGGACAAGAAGAAAAATCAGGGTGTGAGGAAAGGGAAACATCCAGTAGCTCCTTTCACTTTTTAAATTATAAACACAAAGGAAAAAAATACATTTTGTTAGATAAAAGATTTAAGAACAAAAGTTCCAACAACTTTATTTTCAAAAAACTTAATTTAAAATATGATGGCAACAGATGTTTTAACATCATAAATCAAGCATCTATCTGAAAAAAAATCAGTACATTTTATGCCATAAAATGATTTTTAAATGTGCATGATATTATGGAAAATACATCTTATTAGATAAACCTGATTTTTTAAAATTAATCTCCATGCTTATAGGAGAAAAGAAACCATGCTGGTAGAGTCTATTTAAATAATGGCAATTTGATTCACTCTTGCACAACATTTTGATACATGTACGTGTTTCTACTGCATTAAATCATTGTAGCATATATTAAATATAGTGATGAAATATTAAATTGCAAATGCACGCTCTTCCTGCTGGAGAGACATAAATAACGGGGGGGAAAAAAATTTTCTATGGTATTTAACATCTTTCCCTGTGTTCTGGAATGAAAAAAAAAATCAATAGTAGTAAACTTGGATAATGCAAGGTTTGGCAGATAAAAAATAATGAAAACACAGCCCAAGCACATCGTTAAGCAGCTCATTTTGTCAACATGTGCTCCATCACACTTAAGTGCAGGATTATGCATCTAGAAACAAAGAATGTATTCACATTTGCAAGATGAGCACTTGCATCCCCAGAACAAAAAACAATGAGATCATAGTAGATAACGCAATGAATATGAATTCCCAGTGTGCTGCTGCTGTTAACATGGGAGGAATAAATGGGAAAAGTCTGTTAAGAAAATAATGGGAAGTTGACAACTGTTAGCAGAATGACTTTAGGAAGATGTCGGGTGGCATATTGGGTGGACTCACCCAATAAAATGCAGATGTCTGTCATGCATGCAGCATCTCTGTAGCACTGCTGAGCCATTCCTAGAGTACATTTCCAAACACACTGGAAAACTGGAGTTCACTGGGAGGAACAGGATGTTCACGTCACACTCAACAGTTGCGCAGGGCAGCTGGAGATGGCATAACAGGACCCCCATGTCTGGAATCTGCAGGAAAATCACTTGATATGAGAATAAGGACACAATTCTTTTACACAGAAAGCAATTCATCTCTGGGCCAGTTTTTCAGGGCTTGATGGACCTTGTGATTAAAAAAATTAAGACTAAGGCTTCATTTTGTAGGTTACAGGTTAGACTCCAGAATTGTGGTTTTGATGCAGAAACTAATGGTTGCAGTGATTTGGCATATGTTGGAAACAGTTTTTTTCCCTAGTCTTAAAACCCATGAAGTTTCTGTTACAGAAGAACATAAATTTTGTCTTCTGTCTGTGTAACAAATCAGTTTTGCTTATGCTTAACATAAATTTTCAGCTTCTCAGCTTTATCACACTATTCCCATTTGTGGTGGTTTTACGTTCGCTGATTGAGAGATAGGATTTTGGGAGGAAAAAAAGGCAAAACAGGCTCAACTTAGAAGTAAAAAGATAGTTTATTAACATACAATAAGAAAAAAAAAGAGAAAATGAAATTTTCAAAGCCTCTCTCCTCTCCCACAAGCACTCACTTTCTTACAAACCACATAGAGACAAAACCTATGACATTCAGTCAGTTTCACTATTTAAACATAGTCTTTCATCAATTCTTCAGGAGAGGAGTCTC
>VXBB01012099.1:54521-89921 GCA_013399915.1 Illadopsis cleaveri
CCGGCCTGGAAGTCCCCGGGCCAGGCGGGCCTCCCATGGAAGCCCGGGCCCGGGCCTAGGCAGGCCTGGCTGTCCCAGCCCCATCTCCAAAGGAGAGAGAGCCAGGACTGCCTTACCTCCTGTGAAGCCAGAAGGAAGAAAGCAACCCCAGCTTTCCTTCCAACTTTTAAGGCTGTGTGTTTCCCAGAGGTGGATTCCCTACATGTAATTGGCTATTTTGGTTGTCAGTTTAAAGGAATTCACCTATTGCACTTCACCATCTGTGCTAAAGCAGCACACCATTTTATGCCCGCCTTTAGGGATCTTTGGATTATTGTCTTCACTCATCAGACTCCTACAAATATCCTTTCAGAATAATCTTATATCTCTGTTGCATATCCATTATTTTGCGAGACTGATATTAAAAAATACTCTGCTGTTTAATGGTATTAAGACTGTCATGTTACAACCAAAATTGAAATTAACATCCAAAACCTTTCTTCTTCGAAAATTTTGGTAAAGTGCACAAGGTCATCTGACCACTTGATATACAAAAATGTTTTGGAGTTTTGCTTCATTTGTTCTCAAAAATTTCTAGCTTTTAGGCTCTTCAGAGCAGTTGTGACTAGCACAACAAACTTTCCAGGCCTACGTGGTTTTTTTCTCAGATAAATTCAACGTGTGCAGAAAACACTGGAAAGCTGTTATTTTTCGTATGGCTCACTAGCTTTTGATCACATCTTGCCTGAACTCATACAACAGCAGGACCCCATGAGAGATTGCATCACAAGGATTTTCTCTAATGAAGGCATACTGCATCTCTTCTATTGGTGTCTGTTTTCACATCACTTCCTGCTACTCATTGGTCTTAAAAACTTTGCTTCCCCATAAACCCTTCCAGTATTTCTACATTGTGGCTGTCCCAACAGAGAGCTGGTGAATGCTCACGTGTGTAATAAACCATGTGTTACCTCTAAACACAGAGACTAATTTCAGCTACTTCCCTTAACTGCTACCTTGTTAACGGTATTGATCTTTAATACTGATATTTGGTTTTCCCTAGACATGAAAGCTGAATTTTGTGATTAGTAATTGCTGCACTCTACCTCTTAGGGTCAGCAGCAGGATTAGTTCTTCATATCTTTAGTTCTTCATATCTTTAGTTCTTTGACACCCTTTTTATGTTTTTCCAGTACAAACTGGCAGGGATTCAGTGAAGCTGGTCACTGTATTACCCTCACACTAGTATGATACATAAGAAAGCTGAGTATTTTGGATTTATAAAACACAGTGAAGGAATAAGTCTTAGTAAGAGTTCAAATTCAAACATATGTTCCTCACAATTGTGGCACTTGCTTCTTAACACACTTGCTGGTTCTATGATCATCACAACCTGGATTTCACAACAGGTTAGAGCCCATATACAGAGACTTATAGTCTAACACAGGGCTGGAATAGGCTGCTGAAAGTTTTCTCTTATCACAGCTCTCCCTTTACGGCTTTCTTTTGGTAGCTTGCATTCCTCAGATCAATGCTGGGTACTGGATTTACAGTATAACAGATTAAGTCAATATCCAAACGATTTGGGAACCCAGTACTTTCTGGAAATCAGAAAATGCTTCTTAGGGCAGTCTATCTTTAGAACTACTAGCAGCAGGGAGCAATTTTAAAGGGAAGTGGAAATAAAGCAGTTATATTCCTTTTTTTTACTTTTTATCCCTGTTATGGCAATTTTACTGGCTGCTGATGACCTCCTAGAGATATGGTCACATTATTTTTCTCCTTCCACAGATTCTTCTAGTCATACCTTTTTTTCCACACTTCGTTTTTGCCTTCTGTACTCCAGGCTTCCCCTGGTGAATGTAGTTCATCAAATATTCTTCCTTTATCCTTTCTTCCCACAACCTTATATGACCTTGGCTCTTCAGAATGAAAGTGGTCTTTATTTTTTCTCTGTTTTCAGTTACAGCATTTGATTCCTATTTGCATCAAGTTTATGGCATGTGACCACGAGCCTCCTCGAACCGCTCTGCAAATCTCTCCTTTGGTTCCTAAGGAATTCAAGATAACAGTGTTTCCCCACTTCTCCTTACAGGCAGCATCCTTGTAAATCCCTCTGTGTCAGATGCCTGCTGCCTGCACTGGTAATCCCCACACGAGGTGACATTGTCAAACTGTAATCCACAGTCTCCTTGTTGCCTCTTCCTATTTGCTAACACTGTTCTTTTAATAGTCAAACACAATAATCTTCCAAGTGACAACTAAGGCCTCAGCTTATCTACGTAGAGCAGCAGAGGGTCTTAGCAGTCAGTAAGGCTGGAAGGGGAATTTGCTTCCAGCCCCATCCCAGCAATCCTGGGATATGTGCTGCTTGCTCACCCAGGGGCTGGTTTGTGGTGCCTGCCCACACCAGTTCCCAGGATCTGGGAAAACTCAGTTTCATGTGAGGAGTGGAAGTAGGATGATTGTGAGGAGCACTAAAGGACCTGACTGGCTAGCAGGTACTTGGCTCTCAACATCCTGACTCCATTTCCTACATCTTTTGAAATTTCCTCATTGCTCTTCAGATGATCTAATTGGTAAAATGAGCCTGCACTTTCACTTGAGGGGTAAAAACCTGCCATGGGCTCCAGTAGTTGTGCTCCTGATTGCCCAAGTGGAGTCTGTTCCTGCTCCTTCAGACAAAGTCCAGCTCCTAGGTTTTACCTCTCTCTCAGATCCCCATCTCATCTGATCACAGGTAAATAAGTGTCTACAGGAAGGTACTCTGTTGGCTGGACTGAGCTCTGAAGAGCCCCATGATGTCTGTGTCAGGAAGGACTTGCTAGTTTGGTCCTGCTAAAGGCAGAGAAATGGGAGCATAATTAAACAGGAGAGCTCCTTGTACAAGAGACTTTAAAATACTTGGTTAAAATGTATCTGTATTTTTTTTGTGTTAGGAAAAAAAATATTGCTGGCTTTGTAGTCAGGCAAAATATGTATGTGGTGTACCAGAGAAGGGGCTCCTCTACTTCACCCTTCATCAATCTTCCACCTTCCCCAAACTCTTCTCAATAAATTAGTGTGGAAATGGCAGAAATCATGCCCTTTTCACTCTGGCTTCTCATTGTTATGGTTGAATTCACAGGATAAGTCCCTCAAAGTCAATGGAATTGCCTCAGAAATTAATTTTTCTGGGATGTCTTGCAGCAGATGTGCTGTTGGCTTCTGCTTTTATAATTGGTGTGCTGGTAGCACAGCCCTGTTATGTGAGATCCTTTCCAGGCTCTGAGGACCCTGCAACACGAAATCATTCCAGAGACTGAGAGAAAGGAAAATGGAAAGATTTCACCAATGCCACAGAGGCTTTAGAAATTTATTGTGTCCCTTGTGTCTCCCTTGCATGGTCTGGTTTGGGACCATACCACCCAAGTGTTACAGAACCCAGGTGGGAGTAACCAGGGAGGAGGCCAGATGTCTGCTTGGGAGGGTGTCCAGGGCCTGCCACCACTGCATAATATGAGACAAGAACCCTCTAAATCTACATTCTAATTTGATTTACTTGTGTTTGAAATATTCTCTCTCACTACAAAGCATTTGTTTGCAATAGATGCTGCTGAATTGGGCTGTAATGAGGCCATGGGTTACTTGGCTGAGGAGGGTGTTGCTGCAGAGGTGGAGGTGCATTGCACCACTGAGGTAGAGCTCTTTCCTTCATGTCTGGCTGCAAGCCACCACCAAAACTCTGTCAGGAGGACTGAGACAGCTGCTCTAATGCTATATATGTCTATGCTATGCACTCTGGGACCTCCATTCAAGGGCAGATTAGCATTTAAAGAGGGTAACGAAGGGTAGCAGCTGGCTCTTCTGCTGGTCTGCATCCAGACACGCTCACCCAAAGAGCTACAAGCAAGAAAGAATAACCATATCCACTTTGGAGACCCACAATGATATTGGGAAGTTCAAAGTCTTGCTGGAAATACCTCAGACACACCAACATTGGCTGATGGAGTAGAGGAAAATTCTTTTGCTCAATGAAAAGATAAATGAGCAAGAGATCATCCCTGGTGCCAGCAGAACTGCTACAGGGACCAGCTTCACCAGAAAAGTATCAACAGCAATGGCAAATAGTTTAATTATCCCTAGCTAATATCAGCATCCTTCTGTTCAAGTCTCTAACTGAAGTCACAGAATAATTAACCTTGGCGGGGTTATAAGATCAGCAATGTCCTGAAGAGACTTGCACCGAAAGAATATTTACTGTCACATACGTGGGTAGGAAAATCACATCAAATTCTTACTAGAAAGTTGACATATGGTATTTCACAGATAAACAAGCATCTATAGGAATATGCTAGAGGTGAGATATAAGAGCTGAGCCTTTTTAAGAGAACTCTTTTTCATCTCAGGGATAGGTGCAAAGTGCATCTAGAGTCATCAGTGGGATGGGGCTCCCAAGGGAGTAGCATACTGTGGAACTATGTCTGTCCAGGTACCACGGATTTGTTGTATTTTACCTTAAAATACCTAGTTCCACTGCCATGTGCCTTCACACCAGGCAAGGCACTGCTCCTCAGGAAACACCAGCAGGCAGTTTTGCACAGCTGTTCCTGCCTCATGAAGTGATTTTATGAAGAGACTCTCATTTTTTTGGCTTAGTGGCTGCCAGCACATCTGGGACGGGCAAACAGCAGCCGTCATTGCAAGACTATTGATAAGGCTTTATCCTGTTTCATCCTCCACCATTGCAATGTATTTAAGTAAAAAAAAACCTCCAAAGTTACCACTTAATTATGGATTAAATCCAGATTTGCTCCTTTAAGCATGTTTTTTCAGTAGATAAGGAGGTTAAAACTTCTGGGCTTTTGATCTCCAAACTGAGCCTGAGACACAGAGCAGGAAACTGTAAGGTCCTTTATGCTCCTCTGCCAGTAGCACCTCCTTGTATGAAAATGAAGCATCTACCTAATAGGGAGAATGTGTGGTGAGAAAAAGTTTAGTTAAAACTGTGTCCTTGAATGGGTGAAGATACTCAAGATGAAGCTCAGGATAGGAAAAAAAAAAAAAGGAAAACAAACCACCCCAAAAGTGACAACTTGAAACTTTTGTCTATTCTGATGATGTTTTAATGTCTTAAATGTCTTCTTTTTGTCAGCTAAAATATTTTAAATATCTTTCTATAAAAAATAAATTCCTTCTCTGACAGAAGAAAAGGCAAAAGTGATATATTCTCAGGAGCAGCTACTATGATGACACTGTAGTTATGATGAGATAATAAGATTGCAGTTAACTTTGAGACAATTTTCGTGCCCATTTTTCACATAACTGGCAGTTCACCTACATGATGGAGTTATCACATTTTTATTATTTATTTCTTGCTTAATAAGCCCAGTTTGTGGCATAGAAGAAGTAACAAAAACATTTTAGTTGAAAATACAGGTGTTTGGAAACAGATCAAAAATTACAACATAATTGAAATGCTATTACCCTCTACAAGCAGTTTTATATAATGAAGTGTACAACCATGAATGCATGTTTGGAAGATTTTGAAGTGATCATATATGGTTATGAAGTGGTCACATATACTGGCAGATCTGGTGGGAAAGCAAAGCCAGATGTCTTAAGTATTAGTGGGTCTTCCTTCAGGTGGTATTTCAGCTCCATGGAAGGGCCTGTGCTCAAAAGCTGCAGTTCAGTCATTCTTATTAATTCTAAATAAAATATTCAAAAATACAGATTAGTATATGGCATCTTGCTGCTTTGCTCATCTGAGGGTTTATTATAATTTCAGTTTTAGCTTTCTGTCCTTCCAACATACCCTTAACTCCCGTATAAAAAGGAACAAGCTGAGAGTAGGAATCTTTGACTTATGATTTAAAATGTGATTCTGATAATTAATGAATTACAATAGAAAGATTGCTGTCTATTTTAATGCAAATGAAATAAAGAGGCTAGGGGGATCCTTTAATAACAATAAACATGGAACTCATTTCTTTTTATGCTCTGTGATCACATACAAAAGATCTAATATAAATAATTACATTAGATGTCCTATTTTTGGAAAAATGCATAGCTAGTATTTAGGAAGACTCTTATTGCTCTGATTTATCTATTAATGAAGCAAAACCCAGTTAATTACCTAATTTGCATGATATTTTGTATCCACGTATATGCTGGGATGAGCACTGGGGAGAGGTTTTGCATCAATCCTTTTTTAATAAGCTAATGAAGTTGGCTGGGCTGACATTGCAGATCAAATCACTGGATGTTTTCCTTCTGCTGGACTGAGAATTTGTGATCAAGATACAGATCAAACGAGCTCGTGAACTGAGGAAGGCAAGACCTTTCCTCCTCCACTGCCAAGATCCTGTTACTGCACTGGATCTGTGAATCAGGAACCTGTTTGATGTCCCACGCTCTTGTCCCATGGCCTTGAGTGAGGGGGATATTGTAGCTTGTAGATTCCTGTCTCACCTTCTTCCCTGCCTGCTCCTCTGCCCCATTGCTCTGGGGCAGGACAGGACCCTGGAAACTGCCAGTCAGAGTCACTTAAATCAAGGTAGGAAGTGGCAGGTCTACTGCTGCTTTTGCACCCTTTTTACATCCCACCTTCATGCTCTTCCCACTCTTTGTCTGTCCCTATCCTTTTTCAACATGTCTGTCTCCCCATGATCCTGAGCTCACTGTTGCTGCATTCCATGTGTCTGTCAGGAGCTGCTGCCTCAAGGAAAAAGAGACAAGTTTTCCCTGAGGCCTTCCCAAGCCCTGTGCAGCAGAGGCTCTGATTTGCCATGTAAAGCAGATTTGTACAAGAAAGCATCTTCTCTTACATTAACTGTTTTAAACCAAAGCATTTGGTTCTAAACCAGCTGGTTGTCCAGGCTGAGCCTACCATGGCCAGGCAGAGCAGTACTTCCAGGGAGTGCTTCTTCCCACACCCAGGTGAGAGTTGGAAATAATTTTGAGTCCCCAATGGCATTCCAATCTCTCCGTTTTGGACAAGAGAGGGAGCTAAGGACAACAAGTTTTGTGTATAAACTAAACTCTTCATGGCTAAAGTTGAGAGAGATTAATTTCATCCTCAGGGTTTCTGAAATACTCTCACATGCTCTATGAGATAAATTGCTCGTTCCGGAGACTCAGCTACAGCATAAAAGTTACAACCAGCTAAAAAAAATATTGTCCTAATTACAGAGGGTCATATATTGAAATATGGTAATTTGAGTGCTGAGTCACCAAGACTGCTGAGGAAAAAGCAGTTTTTACTATTAGAAAAAATTGGTGAAGTCTGTGTTTTTTGGTTTTAAAGCCATCATTGGGAACAAGATAAATAAAAACACATTGAATTTTGATCTAATCAATGGAATTTTGCTTGATTTTAATCCACCATTTTAAAAATACTCTTGTAATATTTTAAAATACTCAATTTGTTTTTACCTTTGTGTCTAAGATGAATTTTAACAACTAACATCAGGATTGAAGCTCAAAGAGTAATTTGAGCTCCTTATTATCCAGGACAGAAAGATTTTAGATCCAGTGCATGGTGGTAAATATCTTCATAGAAGTTCATCTTAGCTATTCAAAACTTAGTTTTATAGAGAAATTAATTTTCTTAACTATTTTTATAATTGCCAGTGACAAGCAGTTGCCCTAGAAAGTGATAAATCCCACATATTTTACCTAGCTAGTGTTATGGTGAGGTGCCTGTCTCTAGCAACTGACCGTAGCTAGACTCTGACAACAGATCTAGACCAGATGCACAACTTTCAGATCTCTAAAATCAGTGAAATTAATCTCACCTAGGCTGATGCCGTAGATAAATTTCCACATGCTCCTAATTTAAAAGTCCATTGTGTTTCAAGCAAGCAAAGGATATATTTTCATCCCAATATTGTAAAGCACTCCCTTCAAAACAGTGGGGGGAGGGAGGGAAGGGAAGGCATGATTTGTTTGAAATATTGTAGAGGAGGAGTTATGAAATCACAAGTTGTCAAGACATTGACATTTCTAGCTTGTTGACATTAAACATGAATGTCATTTAAAGATAGCATCTGCCTGGAAAAGCTTGTAAATGGTGTTGTTTAATACCAGTGGAAGCAAGCAGAAAACCTATTAACTTCAATTACATCAGGACACCCATAGTTCAGTGAAATGCCTCCCTGAATGAAATCTTTAATGCTCATGTTAAATATGACAAAAGTCTCCTGAAGAAGAATGGGCCCAGCACACGTTTAATGTTTGTGTTGAATTAAGGTGTTTTGGACAACACCAGAGGACAGGATAACAATGAAATTATAATTTTCATGCAAAGCTCGTGTAACAGACCAAGGATATACCAGGTCGTTGCTCTTCTGCAACTTCTTTGAGAATAATACAAGATCTGTGTAGCTTTCATGCTCATGACACAATCCTCTCATGCCATGCCATGTAAACGCTTTAAGAGATAAAGATACTTCCAAATACAGACTTTAAATAGATTTTGGCTGCATTTAAAAATGTCCTGGCAGCTTTGGTCTCCCTTGCAATTTGCAAGGAAGGACAAATGCCAGCTGATAACAAATAAAGAAAACAAGATGATAAAAGTCTCAATTCTAAGAGTAATTGCAAACTTTCTCTATTTCCTAAATGCCTTTCTGAGCTTATTCCATTTATTACCTGTGGGCACTTTTGATATTTTGATCCAAATTTCCTATTTGCCAGACAGACAATGAAGCAGGGCTAGATCATGACAAAAAGAAAAATGTAATCCAAAGGATTTCACTATCGGCTTAACTACTATTATAATAATATAGAATGAATAACACAACATAGAGACATAAAATTCTGCAGCAATGCTTCCATACTGTCCTTCTTATTTTAAATTCTGATGCTCTTGAGGAGCAACACAAAAATTTCCTGTTCTATTAGGCGGGAATTTCCCGCTCAAAGTAGCACACAAATATGTGGGGGAGTTTGCAACAATCACTCTTGGTTTGACAAAGCTTGCCATGAATTTATCTCTGCTGTTTTACTCAGGTATTTTCCCCTGAGCATTATTTTCAGCCCTGGGTGATGATCTGAAGGAGCCCATTGCCTCACAAAGCACAGGCTCATGGATCTGATCACATATATCAGCACTGTGTCCATATATGCACCAGGACAGCATCACTACCAAGTATGGTGGGCTCAGTTTTCTAACCACAATACTGGAAAATTACAGTGAAAGAAACAGGTCTTAGAAAAACTGTCTGTTCTAAAATTTAATGAGGTATCAGCTGGTGATTTAAGAAACTTATTTTCAGGAAATAGATATATACAAACAGAAAATAATCCCTTAAACCCTCTCTCCTCTCCTCTCCTCTCCTCTCCTTTTTTTTCCCAAACATCTTTCTTTCTTGTCTTAGAAATCACTGTAAAAATCACCTCTAGGAATAACATTCGAGACATTCCAGAGCTTAAGCTCTGCTCAAGAGCAAAATAATGGGATTCCTCTTTAATTGCCATGAACAGCAGCCTTAATAGAACTAGATGTCACAATTTTGAATTCCCTAATCAGACTGGCATTTAGTTACTTTATCCAATGAGATGGGAAAACTATCTTAAAATAGAACTAACTATCTAAATACATGCTTATGTTTCTGAGGATAGAATTAAAGAGTTTTGTTTCATTTTTGAGAGCTTTGCATTTTTTTTTCTGCAGCTGAATCTGAGCTCTGACAAAGTCAGAACCTGATCTCTGGGCTGATTAAGCCCAGCAAATTTCACAGCATTGGCAGAGTGGGGCTGAAGGTCTCCTGATGCAGTAATGGTGCTTGTTCCACTCCCAAGAGGTGGAACAGTATTATTTCAGGTTTGCTAGAAGCTGGGTGTTTTATGAAGGTTTTTAATGCCACATTGCATTGTTGTGTGCTGAGAGATCCTTCCTTCATGAGGAAAAGCAGCTGACACTGGCAGTTTTCAAGCAAAACTCTTTGTAGGGCAAAGTACCAAAAGCATCATTGTGTTTTTCTGATGTGACCTCCCTACAAGGACTAACAATAGAAATTCTTGCATTTCTGGAACCAAGTGAATAAAGCAGGAAAAGAATGAAAGGAAGAATATTCTCATCCTCCTTGTACCATTTCTTACCTTAACTTCATTGAAATTGGTGTGAGCCCTCAATTCACAGCCCTTTCCAAAAGCGTAGATGAAGATTTTTTTAAGATGGTACCCAAAAGTAAGTGAAAACATCTGAAAATGTAGACTGCAATCTTATTATTCCCCAAGGACACTGCCCTGGGTCCAAGAAAAGAAAAACAGTAAATAGGTAGATTGAAGCTGGGAAGGAATGTGACCATGAGGAACAAACACACTCATGAGGAGGGGATGGGAGCAAGAAGAAGCCCTAGCAGCAGGTAGAGTTCCTGTGAGTTTGTCAGAGATAACACTCCAAAGGAAACTTGGCTCTTGAAAGAGAGAAAAAAAAAGCAAAGCAAAACAAATAGAGAAGGAACTTGCATAAAGAGGAGAAGGACTAAGACAAAGGGAAAGGAAGAGTGAGTTTATTTAAGAACAGGCTATGATGGTGAACAGATAGAGGTGGAGGTGATGACAATGAGGAAAACACATTCCAGGCTTCTCACCACCTCAGCTCCTGTAACACTGACAATCAACAGACACAAGCTGAAAACCAAAATCCCACCCTTGTCATCGCTGCTTGGATGCTTCCCCACTTCCAGCACCTGTTGGTACAACCATTCCCCTGCAGACCTTGGGCTGCAGAGCATGGCTGAGGCTGCAGGACATCCTTGTCATTGCTGGGAAATGCATTTCTTCCTTCTGCTTTGAGTTCATTTCTCATTCATTCTTACTTGCACAGAATTACACCCCATTCCTCTAATGATTACACAGTCCTTACTCAAACAGAAAGGCAACTCTATCCTTGCACAGGGAAAAAAAGGAGGATAAATTTGGTGTGACCAAATAATGCTCTTTCCCTTAGGCAGGTACTTTTCTGATACTTGATATTGCCTTCCCTTTGCCTCATTTTTTATTTTCCTCAGAGCATGATACAGAAACTTTCTCCTTCACTGGGTTTTGAAGACAGAAAATCGTCAGGAACAGCCTCCGAGTCAGACCCTTTTTTCAGCTCATGGCTGGTTTCCATGAGATGGAAATGTATCACGTCTTCAGCACCTTCCTCTGGTGCACCCTGAGGCTCCACCTGCTCTCTCCTGCCTTCAGATACTCATCTGGGATTCCTGCTTGCCCAAGACTCTCTACAGCCAAAGGCAAAGAGAGATCCCCAGCAGGTGTTCCTGATCGTAGTAACCACACTTCTCAGTGATTACAAGGAAGACCAGTGCAAAAAATACTAATGTAGGTGCCTCTTGATTGCCTAAAATTGTGTGGGGTGAAGCCAGGAAGCAGCATGTAAACTGAATGTCACACTCCATGCAGAATTTATACAGATATTGCTCCCTCCCCATTTCTGGGCTGATGCTGACCTAAACTGCATAAGCCTTTCTTTGAAACCATGAAATACAACAGTCACCAACTAGATCTGCTCTCTTAATCATCACTAGTTATTCCATCTCTAGTCACACAAGTATCTGGATCTTTTATTCTTTTTTCCTATTGGATTGCTATTTTCATAACAATTTCCACTGTGACTTCTTGTGTCCATGAAAATAATTCTGTCAAGTTTTGCTGGTGGCATTTTTGAAAGACAGTCAGCTCGGGCTAGGAGAAAACAGGCAGAAAGGAGATCTCCTTTACAGTGAGACAGAGCCCCTACCACTCCTTGCAAACTGAAGGTGATCTCTTATTCTTTGGTCTCTCTAAAATGTTTTTTCCTCTGCTTTTGAATTTATAAATTGTATACAACTCTGAGCAATGAAGCTGGAACCTGGGAGACTAAAATATGAGATAAAAGTTTCATCTAAGCTTTTCTGTAGAATTCTTTGATAACTGCATTCAGCATCATTTACCACAACCAGAGAATATTTCATAATTTATCACTTTAATCTAGTTCTTTGTTGACCGTTTTTGCCAAAAGGAAAAAATAAATATCTGTGGATGCAGGGAAGGCTGTGGATGTTGTCTATTTGGACGTCAGCAAGGCCTTTGACACTGTCTCCCACAGCATACTCCTGGATAAGCTGGCAGCTCGTGGCTTGGACAGGAGCACCCTTTGCTGGGTTAGGAACTGGCTGGATGGCCGGGACCAGAGAGTGGTGGTGAACGGTGCTGCATCCAGCTGGCGGCCAGTCACCAGTGGTGTCCCTCAGGGGTCTGTGCTGGGGCCAGTTCTGTTCAATATTTTTGCTGATNATAGGAATACTTCTAGTTAACTCTGTAGGGTTTGGGTCTCTAACACCCTGTGGGGGATCTGGTGCTATTTATCTCTCATGGAAGAATGTGTAAATACAATGGACTAAAAAATACCTCAAGACATCTGTGGTCTTGCAAAACAACACAAGTTTTTAACTGCCATATAGTCAAATAACAATATTAGCAAAGGTACAATCCTTTATGCATTTGGTAATATTTGTATTCAATTTCTTTTCTTTCTTTTTTCTTTTTTTTTTTTTTTTATTTATGTCATACTTTGAAAGGCCAAGCAAAAATTTTACTTTTTTTGATCTGAAAATTCTGATGGGAGTAATCACATAACCTTAGCTAGCCTCACAAGGGAAATTATCTTCACTCTATTTAGTGCCAGTGAGAACTTGCCTTATTTGATTGTATGGTGCTAATTGAGGAAACCTAATTTAAGAAAGCTGGTCTGTGAAAACCTGCTACTTTCTTTTAACTTCAAGGTGTTGGTGTTTCTCCTAAGAATGAAGCAGGCGCAGAAATTTATGCTGTTGTAATTTTATAACGGATGTCTCTGGCAGATGGCACATTTTAACGAGGTTGAAAAATCCCTACGGGCTCAAAAGAAGAACTGAGAACATAACAAACATTTCATAAGGAAGCTAAATTCAATGTATTTAAAAACAAAGGAGGACTTTTTCCAGTAGCCAAACTATATGAATGCTTTTATTCTCAGGGGTTTCTAAAACAAAACAAATCCCAACCATTTTAAATGTGCTTGAAAATCTTATTGCTCTCCTCTATGTTGTTTTTCATCAATGTTTTTTACTTCTGGTTTCCACCATGGACATGCTTGAAGAATTCTGCACAGAATTACTAAAAATGACAGTGTATTTATATTGCCTAGGGGATGTGACAAAAGAAAATCACCCCTTTCCTAATTTCCATCAGGACAGACTCATCCTTGGTGCAACTTCTTATATGACTAGAGAACAACTTTGAATAAAATGAAGCTGAACCAATGGAGGTCTTTTGCACAGGAGCGAATCCAAAGCAATTTAAGAAATTGTAGCAGACGTACTTGGGTTTAAGACAGTATAATTGAAATGACAATTCAGAAAAGTATTTAAGCACAGACATAACTCCATCTCCGTTCATGCTTAGCTTTAAACATGCCTTAAAATCCAATCACCTAAATACATGCCTAAATATTTCCCTACAGGATTCTTTCTTGAATCACATCCTAGACTCTGAAGCAATGTTCATGGTTTATGATGTGCAGTATATTTAAGTAATGTCACACTTCACAGGCATTCAGAATGGGAAACTTAAGCTGGTTAGTGATTTTTAGAACAACCTTCCTGTTTATTATGCAGACTTGGCTTGTGTCTCTGTGGTTAAGACAATTTTAACTTTTCTACTAAAGATATAATTCAAATTCCTTATTTTCTCTCAGACAGCTTCTGTTACTTCACCACTGTATTTTGATCTCTTAAGTCAATAGGTCTGGACAGCACAATGAAAGATGGTGAGAAATGCAGGGCCTATAAAAAAGATAAGTACAGATATTTTATGATTGGACAAGGAGTAATGGCTTTCAGCTGAAAGAGGGCAGATTTAGATTAGATATAATGAAGAAGTTTTTTACAGTGAGGGTGGTAAAACACTAGAACTGGTTGCACAGAGATGTTCTGGATGCTCCATTCCGTTCCGTTCCGTTCCATTATTCAAGGTCAGGTGGGATGGGGCTCTGAAACACTTGATGGAGTTGAAGATGTTCCTGCTCATGGCAGGGGGGTGGATTAGACAACGCTTAAAGGTCCCATCCAACCCAAATGATGCTGCATGGCAAATAATGTACATGGGATTTCAAAGCTCTGTTGGAATATCTTTTCACGTCCAAAGTGTTATCTATTGATATTAGCCACTCTCATTCCACATCTAAGCATTTAGAAAGCTCTTACTCAAAACAGACACTATGTCAATTTATTTTTTTCTCAGACTCTGAACCACAAGATTTGTGATACTTCTAAATTTCAGATCTTGCCTGCACATCAGTCTCCACAAAAACTGTTTTAAGAAGATTACCCATTACAGAGAAGACAATGTGGAAGAATAATCTATATGTTGTGTACAGTCTAGCATNAACTAAAGAAAACAATTGACTCTGTTTTCAGCAAACACTTGTTTTTAGGCAAACAAACAAACCCCCCATTTTGGTTGCTAGACATCTGAAATTTTAACCAATCCAATATTAGTTAAAAATTACAGCTCCCTGAAACTGGAAACCATAAAAGAGATAAGGCTTCCCTTGAAAAACTTAAACCAAAATATGAATTTTCTGATGGAAAATAACTAGGTTTTTTCTCACTGACTCTGATAGTCTGAGCTGTTATTTTTAAGCACAGCTTCTTGAAATACTGTGCGGTTTTATTCTGAATGAGATTTGCTGTGGGCGTGCAGCTGATTTTGTGGAAACACGTCTACTGTGTTCACCTACACAAGTTTAGAGATAAGTTGCATAAGAAAAGAAAGTGGGATGATATTTTTTCATGCTTCAGGCTCCTCTACACCCTCACATTTCTGAACTGATGGCACTGCTGGTGCCACTACCACAATACTGCAGCTGAATACTCCTGGCTATTTTTGCAAATTAGATTTTTGTTTAGCTTAACGTCAGAGAGGAGAATTTCTCCCTTCCCCCGCATTTGAATCTCTTCAGAAAACATACATTGTAGTCTTTGAGCTATAAAGAACCTACCTTAATGTATCTCTAACCCTGACAGATGTCTTTGGACAATATTTTAGTAAAATATATTTACTGCCAAATGGCTTTTCAAAGGTAATGGTCCGTTGTTAAAAATGGTATTTCATGGTAATTTGAGTTCTTTCTGAATTTAGGACACTTCACCATGCAAGAGTATAACCTCATCAGAATGAAAAATGAATTGTTATGAGTAGCATCCTGCTTCAGTTTCCACTTTCTACCTTCTTGCCCAATACAGCTTGATCTGTTTTGCAGGAGAAACATACAGTAAAACAAGGAGTTGATTAAATCTGAGTGTTTCTCAAACCCATTTTTATTAAAACTTACAATGTGTTTTACTGGCATTATATCTGAAAGAGTAAAGCTTCAGGGTTTCTCTGTCTCATCTTTTAGAAACAAATGTTGGCAATTCGATCCAATAGAGTGGGAAAAGGAAAAAGCACGAGAGGCCACCAAGGTTTGCTTGCCACCTGTGACACCAGGCACACAGGATTTGTACCTTGGTATTGGCAGGATGTCCTTTGTCACCTCTGCTTCTCTAAGGTGTCAACCCCTCTAGTAAATGTACCACTTTTTGTGATTTGAACTCATTTAAGTGCACAATCACTCTAAGATGCTGTAAATTCGTCTCCAAGATGAAATTTCAGGTTTAGATCAAAGTAAAGACTTACAGAAAATATGAAAAAATATGTTCCTTCACATCTCCGCCTCATCTTTGGAAAGATTGAAAGGAGAAAAAACCCCATTCTTTGATTTCTTCTTTTTCATGGCTACAAATCAAGTGAAATCTGAGTTTTCTGAATCAAACTTTTCAATCTATATTTACTTTTTTTGTTCTTCCTGATATATACATGACTCTGGCAATGTTTGCTGACCTGATAGAAATGCTTTGCTGAATACTGATTGAGAACTTGACTTCCAGACACTTTAGTTAGGATGGATGCTGCTTTTATTATAAGGTATACACTACTTCAGAAAAAAAATTCACCTTGGGACACTGCCATCTTGAACCAGGAACTTTCTATTGCAATGACAGCTTGTTCTTCCTAAGAATGTGTTGCAGTAAGAAAATAAATTAGGGAATGTGATGTGCAAGATGCATGAGGAAGGAGGTGGAGAACCTTCTTTTCTTTTGAGGAAAAGGACAAATATATTATTTTTTTCTGAACTGCAGTCATGGAGAGAGGCAGGCAGCAGAGGAGAACATCACCCATGAGTGGATAGGCTAAAGAAACATCACTTATGGAACCTGGTGCCTTCTCATGCTGCTAAGAGTGACTTCCAAACATGTTCAGTTAGTTCCACAAACCAATGAGCCTTTGGATCATTCCAGTCATCTGGAACATAAGATCCAGTTCTTGCCTCCACAACTTTTTAATGTGGCATAAAAAAGAACATGACAAGATGAAAAACCCAACTACACTTACTTATATTTCCTATTTGACAACTACTGCTGTCAATATTAACTTTTTATCTACTTTATCTGCTTCTGCTCCTGGAACTTTCCCTAGTCATTGTCACATATTCATCTTGTATATTTTCCTCTTCCTAAGCAGTAAATCTACACATGGAGAGCACCTAAGTCCCTCTCCTATGTCAAATCTGTCATGGTAGCCCTGACAAAGAAGCTCAAACTCCAGGTAGGCTCTTCCAGGAAGAAATCTTTCATTTCTGTGAATGGTTTCCAATGGTTGAACAATCCAAACAGTTCAACAATTTGAAACTATTCAGCCTGTTGCCAGGTCTGGGAATGAAAACATTCCAGGACTCTCAATGCCAAACTGATAAGTGTTGGAACTCATGAGTGTAAATTGGAAATTTCACCTGACAGGGAGAGAACTTCATATGGAGCTTCTGCTCCAGAAGAGTACCTGATGTTGGAGAACTGGATAGGGCCTGTGGGATTGTCTGGCACCCTATGCAAGACTTACACAGGACATCATTGCCAGACCATGATATCTGTATAAAACAATTGACAGAGTCCATTTGCAAGCAATGAGAAAGAATCATGACTGACAAGGGAAGAGAAAAAGGTGAGAAAATTGGATTAATGAACTAGAGGAAAGAAAGTGTGATATTAAATGGGAATTGCATCTCTCCCTTCTATTTTAAAGGATAACAGACAACTCCATCCATTCCAGGATATTGCAGCCTCCCAGAAGAAGGGTTCATTTTTTCTATTTTTTTATTCTGCAAAGGGGTAGTGTATCAGCAAAGATGTTTATGGTTTGCCCATCCAGTAACATGAAATCAAACCCCATGAATAAAACAAACATCTTCTCTAAACCTTCAAGTCAGAGAGGAAATGATTCTCAGCCCAGGAAAGGTAATTTGGTATAAGAAAAACACAAAACTTCAAATGCATTTGGATATCTTAGCCAATGATAGGTGGGGGTTAAGTTTCTCTGCACCTTAGAAGGTTTAGGAAAAATCAGAGGGTTTTTTTATTCATAAGACACCTCTACCAATCAGTTACAGGGAGAGAAAAAAAGCACAGGATTACTGAACTGCCTTAATTATTTATTCTGACAGTCTGAACAAGCAATTGAGTTGAGATAGCTTGGGAGTCTCTGTTGACTAATAGGGGAGAAACATTCCAGAGTTTAAAGGCAAGGAGTGAATTGAGAGTGAGTGTTTATGAATACATGATTGAATTTACTACTCCAAGGAGAAGGTTATGTTATAGCTCTTTGGTTCTCATCTACAGAAAAGAATAATTTGGGAAGGCCTTAGAATTGTTAGGCAGGCTCTGAAACATAAAAACATTAAGATAGTAAAAAGTTAATGGGAAGCTCCTGAAGGTGAATAGATAAGATGTATATTGATCATAATTCCTATACAAAGTGCAAACTAGAAAAAACAGGAATGAAATAAGGCAACTGGGTAAAGGAACTTTTTTTAATGAAGACTAAAAAATAATTACACAGTATAAATTATTTATTATCATAGAAAACCTGAAAGACAGCAAACTTACCCTGAGCAGTTTTTATTCTGTTTTAATCTCCTAGTTTTGGTATTATGATGTCAACTAATTCTTGCTGAGCAGCAAAAGCTTTAAAAAAAATTTAGTAGGCAAAATTGAAATTCTGAAATTTAGAGAAGACTGAAGAATAAAAGGATGAGCTCTACACAGTACACCAGTCTGAGATGGTTCCCTCAGCTAGTCATTGCAGGTTCTCTTTGTAGTCCATGGGATGAAATATGCACTGTTGGCTCATAACTCATCTGTCTTGATTTAGAAACCTTACTAGACTGAAATGAAAGCATTTCTCTTTTGTGGATAAGAAAGTGTCTAAACAGCTCACCGTTACCTGTGTTCAGATGACCTCACTCCACATGTTTTGTAAATGCATGAAATTCCAGGGAAGAAAATAGAGTCCATTCAATCCTAAGTAGAATCTATATGAATCTATATGTAGCAAGGAAGCAAAAAAAAACCCAACAAAAACCAAACAAATAAACAAAAAAAACCAACACACCACCCACCCCAAAAAAACCCCTCTCAATAATTTGTAGCTTGGATTCTCTTAGTATTATTTTACTTCCATCTCTGGAAGCAATGTCTGTATCCATAGCAGTTAGCAAGACTGTGCCACTGTTTATTCTTTATCCTGGAAGCCAGCTGGCATTATCTGACAACATCCATATGTTTCAATCCTCCTAGCCTTCAAAAGTGAGGGGCCATATCCAAATTTCCTATTGGGAACAGTTCCTGGCCTATAATACATCATCAACTGTGCCTGGGAAAAATTTTAGAGAATGGTACTTGGCCCAGATGAAACCTCTCTGCCAATCAGAAACATGGCAAATAGTTTTGGGGTGTCCATTCGAGGGCATTTTATATATATATATTATAATGATATAGAGGAACCCAATAAAAATGGCTGCATAGCACAGCTTTGAGAACCCGGGCCACAATAACCTGCAGCACATCTCAGTAGAGACAGAAGAAAAAAAATACTTTGGTGCATGTTGGATTCAGCTCTGAGTTATCTTGTCTCCATTTTCAATAAAATATAAGAAGATAGTTGGGAGCTACAAGGGAAGGTGATAATATAGTGAGAATGACTGACAGCTGGTGCTGATAAAGGGGAATATTGCTGGATAACCCGAGTATATATGAATATAGGAGATACAATCAGTGGGAAATGGGCATTAAAGTGATCACTGTCAAAAAACTGAAATCAAAGAAGCCTGGCAGAAGAGAAAATGACTATATGATTTATTTCTGATCTCTTTATATAAGACATGAATCAATCACAACACAGAGCTACATTTATAGTTTATTTTTTAAGTCAAGAAGAGGATAAATCTGGACTTCTACTGTATTGCACATTGGTAGATGAGCAGTGAAGGGTCCAGTCTAGCAATGGGTGACAACTCAGGCCCAGTCTCACTGGGAATAGGTGGAATAAGAATGTCATCAACCATAGCACAAACTAAATATCTTGATCAATCTGGAAAAATAGACTTTCAAGGAGAGTGCCAAGGTGATTAATATCCATGATTGGGGAACAATGGACAAGACCTGCATTGTTACCACCTATCTTTACCTAACATCACCATGATTTTTAATCATACAGTAGAATTATTGCAAAATACAAGATTTCTTTGTAGAGGAGTAGCATTAGAGTAGAAATTACACTTGAAAATGAAAAAAAAAGGAAAATGAGTTTTACTCTGGAACTGTAGATGTGTGTATGTCTTGTGCAACAGAATTTGATTCAGCTGCTTAAACTTGATTCAAGATAAGGCTTTTTTGGTTCCCCTTGTATCAACAGAGGTCAAAGCCGGGATTCAGCTACTTATTGCAGGTAACTTCTGCAATTTAAGAAGCTCTGGGATATATTCTGTCTGGCCTCCAGCTACCAAAAGAAATGGGCATAAAGAAACATGTATCAAAGTATCTAAAATATTAGTGAACATCTGCATTTCCACCCCTGGATTTCATCACTAGTAAACAAATACAGTCAAAGACAGCATTTCAGTTGATAAAATGTATTCCACTTTTCCACAAATGCATTCCACTTTCAGGACTCAGTACAATTTTCCGAGACTATGAATTTTCTAAGAGTATGAATCAAAGAGTCATGTTTGGGTACCTTGAATACTCCAGTCCTTGACACTTATGATGGGCATCTGAATGGGGTCCCTGCTGATTTTGTTCAACCATATGTTGCCAAGTAAGGAAATGTCTCCAACGCAGCAGAGCTTGATGAAAATTAATTTCCAAAGGTTTGAGACACTACCTCAATTGATCTTGTAAACTTTAGCAATTATTCCCGTAGAATTTTTGGAGGCAGGCCCCAGAGGAAAGGACTAAAGAAACATAATACTTAACTTTAAATAGCAGCATAAGCAGAAGGATCCAGAAACTTACAGACTGGCCATCCTGACTGTGAAAGCCACAAAGACAGAGAGGAAGGTTGTTGAACAGTCAGTTTGCAAACACTGGCAGGATAATAAAGTGGTAAGAAAGAGTTAACATGAATTTATCAAGAACAGGGCACACCAGATAAATTTGATATCCTTCCCAGATGAAGAAACACAAAGTTGACTGTAAAGACATACAAGGTGATTTATTTTAGTGATTCTTATATTTTCATTTTCCCATAAATACTGGATGCCAGGTCATTAGTCCATCTTCATGTGCTTTTTATGTCTTGCATGTGTCATATGCCTCTGTTTAATGTGTGGCACATTTCCCAGGAAAATGTCATATTTTTAATTGACACCCTGCAGTAATTGCCACACCTTGGCAAGAACAAAACTAAACAGTCATATCAGAACTTGTGACGGAATTATTTCCACCATGAGAAATTACTCATGTCCTTGAGGCATTCCCCCTTCTTTAATTACAGCTCTACACCTGGGTAGAACTGTTCTACACATGGGTAATATTTCCCAAGTAATAAAAAACTGCAGCAGTCAATCATTGATGTTATCAGCCTGATTTCCCCAACATCTACACTAGTATTCAGAATGCTGTCATCATTAAACTACACTGATGTCAAAGATGTACAGAAAAAAAACCCCATAAAATTTCTTGATTTACAGAAAAAACCCACAACATTCAAAAGCCCCATTTAGAGCAAAAAGAACTGTTCAGTAAAATGACTCATAAAGAGCCAAAATCCTGAGGATTTAATATGAAAGTTATTGACTAGAATTCGTAAAAGCCCAAAACCTCATTCTTAGTGCTTTTCTGTTAAAGGTATTATAAGATAAATGTCTACAATGTTCAATGTATTTTCCCACCTCAGAATTATCATGGTGGACTTTTCAGTATGGGCTTCTAATCATATTCCATTACATGAAACCTGCAGCAAATTATAGGATGGCTTGCAGTAAATTTTTAAGCAGATAAAAAGATGCTTCAATATTAAATTAGCTTGGTGCACTCATCTTTCTCTGCATATAGCCTGTCAGTGCTTCTTCAGCAATTTTAGTTTAAAGAAATTCTCAAGAAAATTGTTAAGGTGACATTTATGAAGTTGAGTGTAATAAATTTTCAAAAGTTTCTAAAGGAAAACTGTCAAATATGTCTACACATGCATACATAGTGGAATTTTCAAATTTGTCTTTGAGGTAGAAGGAGAAATTACTTAGATGTCTATCAGTCAGTTTAGACGTCTACATACATCTTTAATTACCTCTTTAATGTTAAGAGTGAGTAAAATGTCATCTAACCTAGAGTTATCAGCCTGAAAATTAAACTTCTAGACTCTCTCAACAGTCGGTGATGTGACATGGAAGTCCCCAGAGAACAATTCATCCCACCACATTTAAGATCCAATTAATCATTTCTTTGTATAAAGAAGCTCAGGTGCTTATCCTTGTCTCAGTGTCTTTGAAGACTAAACAACAAATATCAGGATTCCATGTTCAGCCTTGCAGAAAAATCACCTGGGGGTAGAAACTGAGGGACCATTGAGCTGGTTCCTTCCTGTTTTACTTCATTATGGACTGAAAAATGAACATGAACAAACTGATCATGTCAGATGCTGGAGTAGGACTGTGTGCACTAAAGTACCTAGAATTCATTTGGAAGAGTTTATTGAAGCTACTATCTTACAGAAAAATGTCTAGGTTATTCTCACAGTTCTCTAAATATTTCTTTGGAGTTGTTCTCAGCTTTTGAAGTCTACCAACTTGCATTTAATCATCTAGGGATTTTCTATAGAAGTTCTTCATGCATTTGTAAAATTCAGGCTCAATTTGGAGCATCTCAAGTTTGAAAAACTTGCACTCAAGTCTCCATCCTTTTCTTGCCAGAAAAAGACAAGAAAAAAAGAGAATCACTTTGACTTAAAATGTTCCATTTGGCCTGAATCTCTTTTTTAGAGTCTTGGGAAAAGAAACAGTGAAGGAAAGGAAAAAAAGCCCTGCATTAACAAATGATGAAAAGCATCTCCTTCCTGTCAGTGGATCAATGGAAAGAGAACCTACATTTGCTTAGATCCAGTTCCAGGGTTAATTCCCTGTCTACCTGGGAGAATTAGTGCCCACTTGGTTCACAGTCCAGCACAGTCTCTTCATCACCATGCAGCAGAAGCATTCTGGGGGAGGCAGTGCCTATCCAGTCACTGTTATTCTATCCTGGCAATATTCCCTAAATCAGTGATTGATTTGAGATGTCACTGGATGTAGTCCCAGAGGAGTGACATAATCCTCAAATAAGACATTCTCTGCTCTCTCGCTTTGTCTCATCTCACTTGATTTAGGCATTTAAAGCCAACTCCTAAGAACAGGAAACGAAAGAATTATGTGTTCCCTCAAAAAAAAAAGAAAAAAATAATTACCTGGCACATTTAGACTCTGTAAATTTATTGCAAACCAAAACCAAACTTTATGGTGCAAGACAGCAACTTGTACCAGCAATCGCAAGGCCAGCATGACCAGGGCTGTGACTGTCCCCTGTGCTGGGCACTGGTGAGGCCACACCTCAAATCCTGGGTTCAGTTTTGGACTCCTCATGACAAGAAACATATTGAGGGCCTGGAGCGTGTCCAGAGAAGGGAATGGAGCTGGGGAAGGGTCTGGAGCACAAGTCTGAGGACGAGCAGCTGAGGGAGCTGGGGGGGCTCAGCCTGGAGAAAAGGAGGATCAGGGGGAACCTTGTGGCTCTGCACAACTCCCTGACAGGAAGGGACAGCCAGGTGGGGATCAGAAATAAGGCAAGGGAAAACAGCTTAAAGTTTCACCAGGAATAGTTTGGACTGGATATTAGGAAAAATTTCTTCCCTAAAAGTATTGTCAGGCATTGAAACAGGCTGCCAGGGGAAATTATGGGGTCACAATCCCCAAAAGCATGCAAAAGCGTGTGAATGTAATGTTAGAGGCAGTTTAGTGGTCAACATTGCAGCGCTGATTTAATGGTTGGACCATCTGAGAAGTCTTTCCCAACATTAACGAGTCTGTTATTCTAGAATGAGTTGTAATGGCATCAATTCAGTCCTGAAAGAACAAAGATAAAAGAAAACCCCACCAAGATTCCTCATTGTTCTGTTATCTCTCAAAAAAGACTGAGACACTGTATTCAGTGCTGAATACTTACCAACAAGGCTAAAGAAATTCTTTCACTTTAATATGAAAAGAAAGGTAGGTGGGAAGGTGACATGAAGAGCAGTGATAGAAATTGATGCATACAACCACAATAAAAAGGTTTGCAGTTGTATCATTTTCATTACTGGCTTCTTCGAGTCAATATTCAAGTCAAATTGTGCCTGTGCAGGTTAGAGTGTCTCCAAAGTCCTTTTTCAAGGGTTAGTGTTTGTGGTGTGAAAGTGTGAACAAGTACCCTGGGTAAGAAATCTGAGAGAATAGGCTAGACAGGAGCCTTAAGTATCTTCTATACCCTCATTTTTTTAGTTTAGATTCTTCATTTTTGGTCCAAGAGCTTAAAGTCCCTGCTTTCTTTGGATGAAAACTTGTGATTTCCATCAGAAGTTTGCCTTCTGTTTAAGGCAAGCTCTGGGCTAACTGACCAGCATTAATTATTTTGCTCTTGGAGACAAATAGGGGTTGCAGAAGAAGTGAGAAGGCTGGATTGGGTTTTCTTACAAGCTGCAAGAATCAGGGGAAGTCATCAAGTGCTGAGGGACACCCTCCAGCTAGGGATTGGACCCTGGAGAAGGAGAAAATTACACCTGAACAAACAAATCTGCAAAAAGAAATCAAGAAAGGTCTGTCAACCACCTATGCTAAAAGAAAAAAGAAGAAAAAAAAGGTCAGTATAGGAGAATGAGAATTTTGATTCTTGTTCTATTTAGTTCATACCTGAGAGCTCAGAAAACAGACAAAGAGGAGATATATGAACCCATCCTGCCTTCATCTGGACTGCTGACAAGTCTGCCTGGACACACCACCTCCCAGTCTGCTGTTCCAGAAGTAATGAAATCTGCCATCATCATCGTTCTGTTAGTGACAAAGGCAAAGAAGAATGTTCTGCAGAATTGTTTATGAGAAAATTAATTGACAGCAGGCTTCTTGGCAGTTTGCAACCATAACATTTGTATGATCTGCTGATGCCACAGTTTTATTCCCTGCTAATCAGATATTGCTCCCTTTACTGTGCAAGGGCATCTCTTGTAGCTGTTGTTGGCATGCAGAAGGCAGACCTCGTAACAGTAATAATTCCACAACATCTTTCCATCTATATGGGCACATATTGTCTCAGAATACTCCATGGAGACAACCCCAACACACCGAGCCAAAATGTGAGCATCTGCTTGATCACTTCATGATGTGGAAATTCAGCTTTGCCAGCCACCTCCTTGGATCCAGTACAAATCCCTACCTCACCAAAGGAGCCAGTTCCTCAGAGATAATTGTGGTCTTTATTCACATGCACCTGGATTGATCCCACCTGGAATTAACTGAGTTGCTGGCATCTGAAGCTTTGCCTCCTTGAGCTTCCTCTGGAAGGTGACAGACATCTGTAGATTTCCAGATAGACAAGAGATTTGAAGGGCAAGGGGGATAATATCTGCTCTGCACATGACAAGCTGTGGGATGGCACACCAGGGTTAGAGGGATTCAGTGCTATCCAAGACCCTCAGCTTGTTGCTCTGAGATAAGCTGAGCACACTAGAGACCACTTACAGGAAATCTGAAAACTTGCAGGAACAAGCCAAAAGGTAACAGAAGCTGAAAGGGAAATATCAAGGAAACATCTCTAAGGAATTAATTAGGAAGTGCCTCCACATGAATGCCTCTACACCCAGCATAAGTACCAAAATGGAGAAATTGAAAGCCACCATGCTGTGAGAAAGGGTGACCTAGAAGCCATTCCTGAAACATGGTGGGGTGAATCCCATGACCAGAGCACAGCTATCAATGGCTAGAGGCTGCTCAGAAGAGACAGGGGAGGAAGCAGAGATGGAGGAGATGTGGGTCAGGTGAAGAGTCAAGTTAAGCCCCTGAAGTTTAGGAAAATAAACTTCCAGCTCTTCAAGGAGCTAGTCCATACAACTCCACAGGAAACTGTCCTTAGAAAGCAGAACAGAGCTAGAGGGTCTTTAAGGATATCTTCCACAGAGCACAAGACCTGGCAATCCCCAGGAGCAAGAAATCAGGAAAGGAAGGCAGGAAACCAGATGGCTGAGTAGCGTCAAACTAAAAGGCAAGAAGAAAATGTACAGGCAGTGAAGTAGGGACAGGTATCCTGTAAAGATAAGAGGACACAGTTGTGTGAGGATGAGGTGAGTGAAGACCAAGGCACACCTGAGCTGAACTTGGCCAGAGACACAAAGACTAAGAGGGAGGGCTTCTACAGACATGTTGGCCAGAAAAAGAAGATCAAGGAAGGCATAACCCCCTGATAAAAAATACTGGCAAACTGGTAACACCAGGCCAGGAGAAGACTGAGCAACATTCAGTAACATTTCTGTCTGAGAAAACATCACAGGAGTGATTTGGTGCTAGAGCAGCAGAAGTCCATGTCCATGGCTATGTGAAGCTTTTATCCTCACATTTTAAATGAAAATATACTTATCATTAGCATTTCATATGATATAACAACATTAAATCTAAAATGAGGTTACAAATATGCAGATTATGTAGCAATTTTTTTGTGGGAATATTTTATGGGAACATTTTCTGTTTTCATTACTGCTTTTCTTGAAAAAATACATTTCAAAATCATAGAAACATAGTATGGTTTGGATTGGAAGAGACCTTAAAGATCACCTAGTTCCAACCCCCTGCTATGGGCAGGGGCACCTTCCACTTTCCACACAGGGGATATTTCACAGACCACAGATAAAACTGTTGTAAGAAAAGGAATTTTAATATTCCTTGCTGAAACATTTTTATATTTTGCCAGTGTTCTGGTTTGTATTTAGCAATATTTTAAGCTTGTACTGTGCAGTTGGAGCCTTATGAATGAAAACACTATTATACAACCATTTATCAGCTTGAGAGATATAGACTGAAACAGTACAAATTTCTGGCTCAGTCTTATAATGATAACTCATGACAATATCTAAAATCATTTTTAGTTCTTTAAAACTGAAGGGAAAGAGCAATTTGCTATGTCATCGCTGGGATGAATGGGCAACATTCTCAGAAGCAATCAACTAAAATAAACTGATATATAGGTTCCTGCAGGAGGCAAGCAATCTTAAAATCTCTTTCTAAAACAAAGCATAACTTTGCATTCTGTCCCACACTTAAATTGCAGTGATTTACAAATATACTTCATTTATATTTATCGTTATTTGCCTTTCTGAGTAAATTCAGTGTACTGAGAGCACATTGTGAAGTGCTTCTCACAAAGCTCTGCTGACATAAAAGTAATAAAACGAAGCATTCCATAAGATCAGTGATTCATTGGGAACAGTCAGCACCTTGCTCCTGGCGTAGATTATAATTTTCTTTCTTCTGAGCTTCACAAGCAAAACCTTCTTTTGGTAACAAACTTAGGAGGCTGCTTCTTTACAGATTTTATACATCCCTCAGTTACAGGTACCAAGCTATCAAATGGGATCTGTGGTCTAGGTTTGGATTATTTCTGCCTTACCCCTGTTGCAACGACTGACAATGCAACATTTTAAAGTGTATCAAAACCACTAAAAACTAAGGGTTTGAAGTAGTTTAATCCATCAGTTTCCTCATTCTCCTTTTTTCTTTCATGGTGTTGGGCTTCTTATAAGGGGTAATCACATTTTTTAGGAGGAAGGTTATTTGGAGCAGTGTATCAGATGGAAAGAGAGGCAGAGATCATCTCCCCAGTTCTTGCTACCATGCTGGTTTTAATGGTCAGAGAAATTAATGAATACACTCAGTAAAGGCAAGTGAGAGTGATGGGCTCAAAGCAGAGGGTTTGGCCCTAAAGCAGTAGGGACTCGTTGTGTCAGCTGGCCCTCCCAGAAGCTGAAGGTCCTTTCAGCCAGTGAAGCCACTGCTATAAAAATGTGATAAACTGAATTAGCACACTGTGCTTCCTGTCATGTCCACAAAGAAATTAAGTTTATAGACCACTCAAGTTTATAGATGGTACCTCAACAGAACTCAGAAATTCAACATCAATGTGATTTTTTGTACTTGCAGTTCCAGAACAGCATGACCCTTTGGCCACAGCCTTTACTAGAAAACAGAGCAAAGCCAGGACTGTGACTTTTTATACAATATTAAATTTTTTGAGTGCTCCCTGGCATGCTTTTATTCTGTCCATGGCACTTTTCCAAATAATTCCCAGGTGCAAATTAAGATTTGTGCATGGCCACTCTGTTCTAAAGGCTAAAGCAGTAACATACCATAGTTTACATGCTTAGACTGCACCAGCTGGCCTCTGTGACACAAAATTAACCCAGGAAATAATTAATTCATTAGAATGGATGCAGATTAGGAATCTCCAATGACCTCCATAGGGATGTATGCACAACAAAAGATTCATCAGAGAAAGCACTACTTCTCCAGACTCCTTGATGTGCTAGGAGAACACATGTTCAAACTGTTTTCATGTTTAAAATTTTTCCCGTCTGAAAATATGGGTATTCAAAATAATAATGGGAAAAGGGAGGGCAGCCAGCTGACTCACTGCTCCTAGTATTCCAAGCAAAAACATCTCTCCCCAAAACAAAAAGCTGTCTCATATATTGTTCCAAGACTATAGTTCTAGCCTTAAATTTTCAGGCTGAGTTTAGCCGAAATAATAATTAAGTGAAAAGCTTAATGATCCTTCCCCTGGGATGGACTGCTAAAGGTCAGGTTTCAGATACATTAATGAGCTGCTAAATGCTGCTGACTGGAAGAGGCTTTTTTTAAGTCCTGCACAAGCCAACCCACTCATGTTTTTGATGGCAACACTGGGCATATCAGATGGCTGTGGGAGTTTTGCCATGAAACGAAAGCTCCTCTTGTGCTTTATTTACAACCATTTCAGCAGAGTTTATGAGAAGCAGCTTGAAGGTGAGGCCATGTCCTACAAAACTGAGAAAGAGCTTTTTGGTCTAATTCCATCTCGTCATGGAGTGTTGTGGTCAGTGATTTGGGGAGTGAATCAGAGCCATGTAGGGCAGGAGTCCTTCATTGGTGACAACCCTGACTCTTGGAAAGGCTGAAAAACAATGTGGGAAGGAGTCAAGGGCTTGCAGGAAAAGCAGAAGTCAAAGCAACATATTTCAATGAATGTCTATGAGTTTGTATGGTTTACATCTGTGTCTTGGTCCAACACCCAAGGTACGAATTTCCAAAGTAAGACATATACATATATTGACTGATTGATTGATTGATTGATTGATTGATATCAGGTTTTGAGCATATAAATAGCAATAAAAAACCTGTGCTACATGAGAACAGCAAGGCTGGTCAATGCCATGGGCTTCCTGGTGGATCTTTCTGATAGTTGGAAACTAGAAAATTTAAAGCTAGATAGATTAAAACTAGATTTCTTTTTGCCTCAATTTCCCTGCCATAGAATTAGTGGTGCAATACCCACAACACTCTCACAGAGGCCATGATATTCATTCATATATATAGTGCTCGAGGGAATCGATGCATGCACTGCTATATCATCCCAGGGCAAAATAATCAATTTTTAATCACTGCTGTGCACAGGTGCCAAGGGTAAATGGGACCTGAGACCAGGCAGTGAAAGTGGCAAGTATTTGTATCAATTCAAAGCTAGGTTTCTAAATGGTATTGCTACAATACTAAAATTAGTAAAGTAAAAACTTAATAGGCAGATTTAAGGACCTGAAGGAGCTGCACAACTTTAATTCATGCTTCTCATGCATTTGAATTTCAATGCAGTCAGCCCCATGAATACAGAGGAACATAAAAGCATTCACAGTGACTCAGGCCAAAGGGTTTATCTAGCTCAGCATCCTATTTCTGATAGCAACCAATGACAAGTGCTTTAAAAATGGGGATTCCAACAGGTCAAGCATCAAGTCAAGACTCTCCCAAAACACTCCCCCAGGCTCCTGCTGCTTCTTGGCTCATTGACTTGCGTGTCCAAATACATTATCTCTGACCTTAATGACCATTTCCATGCAATTTTCCTCCAGGAATGCATGCAAGTTCTTTTAGCTTGCTGAATGGTCCATATTAGTGTTACAGGGTTTTGAACCAGTTTAATACAAGTGTAGCTGCAAGCTGTGGAGCAGCAGGCAGAGCACCAATATGTTTTGCAGTTTTCATTTCTCAATAAAACTGCATGAAGAAATTTAAGGAGAATGATTTTATTCCAGTCATCAGACAAGTCATTCCTTCTCTCTTTGGTTCATTTTGCTTTTAACCCCTTGCCTAATGAGAGGAAGCTCTCAGGTCCAAGGAAAGGTTTTTGGCTGTGAAGAGGCATGCTGACCACCTTCATAATCATTTATAGCTTTTCTGAATGAATTCCTGCATCTACAGCATTCTGTCACTGCTGTCTGACAAATAGTATATAAGTAACTTACACATCCTGAATTGGCAGCCTGGCTAAATTTATAGGGACACGTGTATAGGGAAATATGGGACAGGGCTGCTGCTCCCCTGGAGCATTGCTGTGTGAGCAGCTCAGTTTGTGTTTCACAGAGCAGGGCAGCAGCCAAGGGTCTACATCTGCTGCTTGGCAGCTCTCTGTGATCTGGAGCAGCCAGATGTGAGGATGTGAGGATGAGGATAAGAGGATACGAGGATGTGAAGATGTGAGGATGCTTCCCAGCTTGAGCAGCCCCACTGGTGGGACAGCCAGAGCCAGAGCAGTGATCCCAATGCTGTCCCAGGCTTGGCAAGGGCAGTGGAGCAGCCTTCCTCTATGTTTCTGTGCAGTGCAGGGGTGGGGCTTTTTGAGGAGGGAAAGGGAGATTTCATACCTGTTTTTCAAACTGCTGAGTCAGTCCCTGTATTTCCTTCACTCCCAGCAACCAGAAGCAAAAGGCCAATGTTGCCTCCTGCTCTGCCTTCCCATCCCTTTTCTGAAGTAAACGAATGTCAGCAAATCCTGCACTAACAACACTGTTAAAAATATCACCCTGTCGGCAGACAGGTTGATTCCCTTTGCTCTGAAGCTCTCTCCTCATTGCAGTAAAGGTGTGCTGCTACATCAAGATAAGCAGTCTACGTGGAAATCTCAGTGCCCAGGGGAAGAACAGAGGCACTGTGCTCTGCACCACAGTGTCACCAGCAGGAGTAATTTCCAAATAGGAATTATCAATGTAGGAATTTGAAAGGGTTTGACCTGGTAACTATCAAGGTAGAGACTAGCCCTGCTTTACTCAGCTGGAACTTGTCCCAGGGGTAGCAATTGAAAATGAGCTACTTCAGCCAAGATGCAGCACTCACTCTCTTTGGTGTTTCAGACCAAGCTAACCCCAGCACCAGCTCTCCAGTCACAGTGAGAAGATGGTGCCCCATTAGACTTTGGAGGTGTATGAAAAATATTCATGATCGGAGTGACTATACCTGGGAGATTAATCCCCACAAAGCTTTTCCCAGGTGATTTTCCATCTGTTCCAGGAAGGGGACGTTTGTTGTTACAATGAATAATTTCACTGGGAAAAGTGACAAATGAACATTTTCTGCTTGTTGCTTGTTATGTCTGGAATCTTAGAGTTCAGAAACTTCAGATTATGCAGAAAAACATATCTTGTAACTGAAAGGTAAAAAACTTTCTCCTTTCATAATTGGGTCCCACCACTGATAACATTTTACACTTGCCTCGTGCATAAAACTCCAGAAATTTGTCTCACTCCCTTCAAACACCCTCTTCATTCTCTCAAACATACAGGTTCACTGGTCATTTTTTTTACATGTATGCTTTCACACCTATTTACTTCCCTAACTATTTAACCATTCTTTACTTTTCTTAGAAGAATCCATTATTGCTCCATCTTTGCCAGAAAGCTGCAAATGACCAAATGTATTGTTTCTATAATGAGTCAAGTACAGATTTTTTTTGCTGGATGCTAAAATCTACACTTGTTTGAAACATTTTCCTTCCTTGAGTTTCTCCACTACCTTTTTCTTTCGCATGTTAGTAGATTATCAAATCCAGGTGATAAAAGTGCTCTGAGCAGTGTCACAAATCCATCCTATGCTTTTAGCATGAATGAGTATATAATAAATTCACTTAAGACTTGATCTAAATTCATTATCTTTTCTTCTATATGTCACTTAAACTCTCATCAATAAATAGCAGTTTCCATATGTGCAGTTCTTGCTCACACTGTTCATTAAAAGGCTTAAATGAGAAACAGCGAAAAGCATTTTAATTCATTGCTAAGCACAGCAGAAAACTAAGCAGGATTCCAACTTTATGTACAATTTGCAAGCCATATACATTAGCTCAAACGTAAATCTCCTTTAATGAAGTATGCAGCCTGGTTATTAATCACATCCATTGAAACATTCTCCATGTTCAGCTCTATTTCAATGCAGGGGGGTTGCTATTTAATTTTTCTGTTCCTTTGAACAAGAAGAAGAGTTTCAAGGCATGAAAATTTGTAAAATTCGACCTTAAAATGAACTGTAGCAAGTGAACTTTGAATACAAAGAGGTGTCATTACAGTTGAGTTAGAAGCACGTTTGTGTCTGGGCTAGCAGGTCTTTGGCTCGTCTCCAGGGCTCATTCTGGGCTTCTACCCAGGGATGCTTATGGGGAAGCTCTGGAAAGGTCTATTCAATATGAAAGATCCAAAACTGGATAAGATTCAAAATCAGAGATGCCAAATTCTTGTTAGCATTAATTATTTTTAATTTAAATCAAGATCAAGGTCCCTCTATGGTGGTCTCTGTGTAAACAAGGGTAGCAGTGTTTGCCTGGAGAGACTGCAAAATGAGAGACAGAAACTGATGAAAGATCAAGGATGTGCCAAAGGGATGTGATGTGTAAGTAAATGATCTCCATGTGATTTAGCTCAGTTCCCATAGTTGCCTGCTTATGTTTGGGCTTCTGTGTGTAGTCTGGAATATTTATTTTGAGGTGGATTGGAAAGAGTAGAATGAGGGGGCTTGTCAAAATCTGTGGGACAAATTACCTGTAGAGGGAACATGCTAAACAGGAGACAGAAAGAGCATGAACCACCACTTTTAATCTGTGTTTCCAACAGATTGGTGTTAATCTACTTTATAGGCTGGTGTTTCTTAGGAGACTGGAAGGCAAGGGAGGAACTACAGCTGTGAATGTTACATCCTTACACCATTTTCTTCTTGTACAGGTGCCTGCAGCTGTGGCTGTGGTTGAGAAGTTGGCAGAATTTCATGGGAGCAGTGTTAGGCTGATACTGAGCTTTTCTGAAATGCAATTATACAGCCACCTCCAGACAGAATCAAATGTTTGCCTCTCTCCTCACTGCTCCTCAGCCTCAAACAATCATAGGGTTGCTGTTTGCCAGGCTCCACTGAAATGCCTGTGAGGAGACCAACGCTTTTGTGTTTTGATCTCATTGGAAATTCCCAGAATTATTTAAAAAGGCTTTCAGAAGTGCTCATGCAAGCAGAAATAAATGCAGTTACTCAGAGTACACATGAAGGAATAGTCTGTATATTTAACAGGAGTGCCCCATGCTGCACTGCCACTTTTTAAATGAGGTTCATGTTCTAATGGGAATACACCAAAACTTGGAAGCTGGAAGTATTGATGTGCTCAGGCCTATGGCAAAGTGGCCAGAAATGTCTTTAAGGAAATCAAAATATCTATTATGTATAACTGACTTTGGTTATGATATTTGTTATGGATTTAAGTGCATTTTCTGTGTTATCAGAAGTGCTAAAATCTAGCAATAATGAAATCTCTTGTGCAGCATTGGAGATTTCCCTGAGGTCCCTGTCACTAAAGGTGACAGCTCAGCTGGCTGAAGTTTCATGGCACATGATTAAATATTCTTCCTATAAACCCCAGCTTTTAAATTAGACAATTTATTATGATAGAGATCTGTTACTTAAAAGAAGAATTCTACCCTGTATACTTTTCAAGACAGAAAGGCACAGCAGGATGTGAACCCCTCTGTCAGCATTTCTACATAATCTGGTTAGAGAAGAAATTGTGCATGTAGTCACCTCACAGGAGAATGGACCTAGAAAGGATTTAACTTCTCTGTTTAAATGCTTTTAAATATCATCAAATGTCATGTACCAAATGAAATTAAGAAGTATAGATTTAATGAAAACAAAATTTCTGCTATAGCTTCAGCAGGAGATCTTGACTGGGCTTCATTTTTTGCTGCAATTGGTGTAAGCTCTGTGACATTCAGCAGATGTAAATACTGTGATACCATTGAAAATTCCTATGGCTCAAGGACACTTCTCCCTTTGGACAATATTATTCATCAGTGGATCACTACCACAGTTAGACCTTCTGTCCTCAAAGTCTGAACCATCCCAGGCATTTCACTGGCAGGATGAGGTGTGACTTCACCTCTAGTGCTGAGATTCTGGAGAAAGGGTAAACCAGTAACCACAGTAAGTGGTTTAGTTCCTCAGCTGCTTTATCAGACCCTGTCAGTTACCACTAAAGCAGAACAACAGCCAAGGCAAAACTAAGTAAAGAAGAAATGGTCAACAACCCAACTATGTGAACAATTCAATTACAATCACTTTACAAGTACCTAGAGAGATGCAAAATTAAAACCATTTTTTTCCTACCTACATTTTAGATAGGTTTGAAAAAAGGTTCTCTATCTTTTCCTTCTCCTTAATCAAGCTGGGAATTACTTTACTCAGTGTTGTGGTTAGGGTCCACTTGCATTATGCTGAGATTTACCTTTATGGAATGGGATCTGGATTAAGGTACACATTTCCTGGTGCTACCTAAAGTATGACCAAGCTTGAAATTTTCTTTGCCTTCTGCATCAAAATCCCTGAAGATTTACTGACTCTTCATAAAGAAGTGGTTTAATAATTTTTTCTATTGCTTCTTCCCTCCCTGAGATGCAGAGAGTCCTTGGTGATTGTGATTAATTTGCTTAATCTCTGTGCTTCAGTTTTTAAATGTAAGCGGGGATACCAATATTAATGATACTAATATTTCTGATTTAGCAGAAGAACAAATGCATCCTACACTGCAGTGTGTTGAGATGCAAAGTTGTTTCTCTGTAAAAAAAGTTATGATGTGAACATAAACTCTCCAAAATGGGGCGTATTTTCAAATCAATAAACCTGGATAAGAGAGTCCAAAGAGCCAGCAACCTGGTCTAGTGGAAGGCGTCCCTGTCCATGGCATAGAGTTGGAATTAACTGGTCTTTAATGTTTCCTTTGACCCAAGCTGTTGTATGATTCTGTGCTTCATTATGCTCCTAATGATCATGGCCCCTGGTGTTATGGGGCATTTATTAGATAAAACTAGACAAGTTTTTCTAGAACATGAATTACCTATTTCCCAGGGGAAAAAAAAAAAAAANAAATTTTCTTTGCCTTCTGCATCAAAATCCCTGAAGATTTACTGACTCTTCATAAAGAAGTGGTTTAATAATTTTTTCTATTGCTTCTTCCCTCCCTGAGATGCAGAGAGTCCTTGGTGATTGTGATTAATTTGCTTAATCTCTGTGCTTCAGTTTTTAAATGTAAGCGGGGATACCAATATTAATGATACCAATATTTCTGATTTAGCAGAAGAACAAATGCATCCTACACTGCAGTGTGTTGAGATGCAAAGTTGTTTCTCTGTAAAAAAAGTTATGATGTGAACATAAACTCTCCAAAATGGGGCGTATTTTCAAATCAATAAACCTGGATAAGAGAGTCCAAAGAGCCAGCAACCTGGTCTAGTGGAAGGCGTCCCTGTCCATGGCATAGGGTTAGAATTCAATGGCTTTTAATGTTTCCTTTAACCCAAGCTGTTCTATGATTCCATGATTCTGTGTTTCAATATGCTCCTAATGATCATGGCCCCAGCTGTTATGGGACATTTATTAGATAAAACTAGACAAGTTTTTCTAGAACATGAATTACCTATTTCCCAGGGGGGAAG
>VXBB01012099.1:89969-105603 GCA_013399915.1 Illadopsis cleaveri
AAAAAAAAAAAAAAAAAAAAAAAAAAAAAAGTGTTTCCTCCTAAATAAAATAATGTAAAGTTTATTTCCATTAGACTCACAGCAAAGAATTATAATGTAAAAATATACTTCCTGTCCACCACTATGGTTTGAAAGAAAGCTGCCTCCTCATCCTTTGTATACATTACAAGTTACATGTCTGGCTGTTAATGAAAACTGAGTACAATACTTGGATTTCTCAGGGCAGAAATGCTGAGTAATCTGTGCTATGGCACTTCTAAGACTTTTGTTGGTTTGTTTGAAATATAATGTAGGTACCAAGGTTATCACCAAATTGACTGCTATCACCTATTGCAGCAAATAATCTTCTTTACGTCTTGGTGCAAAAAAAAAAAAAAGTGCAGAGTCATCCTGATCTTCCTTCCTAGAAAGTTTACAAAAGCTGGCAGCAGCCAGCAGCTCTTCTTCTAGCAGAGCCTCATGGCTTCAGACTCGGGTATCAGTGGCTATTACGAGGAGTGATAAATGCAGACGAAACTCCTATCCAAAGAAGCTGACTGCCTGTGGCAGAAGCAACAGCTAAATGCTGAATGGGCATGCTTTGGGTTAAGAAAACACTGAAGACAGATTGTTTTTCATGCTTAAAAAAAATCTTAAGCATCTCAAGAGAGAGTAAGGTATGATGGTACAAAAGTAAGAGACCTCAGGAATGTGAACAGAATCTGCCTCCCAGCACTGACAGGATGTACCCAGCACCTACATCAACATTTATTAATCTAACCTTTAGACTTGCAATGAAGAAGACTTTATCACCTCCTTAGATTGTGTGTTCCAGAGTTTAATGAAGCTCAAAGAAAGAAAGAAAGCTCTGTTTTTTCTGATATCTAGTTTAATGGGTTTGGGGGATATTTTTCCAGATGAAACCAATGCCTTCCTCTCCTTCTCCAAGTAGAAATGAGAAAGACTTGATTGTTGTCCTTATTATACCTTTTCTATATTGAATGTTGTTGAGTTCTCACCGGCATTCCAGTCTATGAGGGGAAAAAAAATCCAACTCAGTTTTTCTTTGATTTTCTTGTACTAATAACAGGCTGTTGTTTGCTGGATATGTTCTCCAGGGCATTCAGCCTATTTTTTCCATTTTTTAAAAACGTCATCCGCATCAGAGGTCCAGAACTGGGTGATTTTAAAGGTCCTTTCTGAACCAAAACTTTCTATGATTCAATAAAAGAAATTATGCTCCATTTCAGAACAGTGCTCCAGTCCTTCTTTTTGTAGATAGATACCTTGCTGCTTCTTTCCATTCTTCTTGGACCATGCCACCTACATTTATCCCCTGAGATGATTTCTAATTGTTCAGAGATTGCTGTGGCTTAACTTTTAATTGATTCATTTCTCCAGGCTGATTGAATTTAACTCAATCAAGTGGTCTTTAATCTCTCATTTCACTCTTTTTGCTTCTATCCCCTATCCTCTTCCAACTTATTTTAAATACCTCCTCATAATTAATTTTTTTTAGATTTGAGGCAGAAACTGTATTATTTATTTCCATCTTCACTACAGCCTACCTTACTTGCTCTCCTACCCTCACAAATAATGGAATAAAAATTTCTTGTCTCCTTTCCTTTCAAGTAGTCATAGGCCATTTCCTGTCCAGCAAATGAAAAATTGCTGTACTTCATTCATGTCATGTTAGTACCAGAGAAACTTGGCAGTTTTGACCTAGAGCCAAAGACCTCCTGATCCTTTCTGGAATTGCTCAATGAACTTAACTCCACTGTCAATGCTGTTGTGGCATTGGGAACGAAGCTGAAGGAACAGAATTTTATGGAGTGACTATGGTGCCTGAATCTAGAGAACCGTCAGAAAATGTTCAGGAAAAATGGATTTGTATCCTTGTTGGGAGAAGGGAATAGACCTGCTTATCTGGGGAGAGCAACAGAGGATGACTGGAAACCTTGATATCAGAGTAATGACATGGGAAAACCAGTCAGGCAAAGATTTCCTCTTGTGTCAACAAGGGAATTACTGCACTGTATTCCCCAATACCTGTATTTGTATGGTAGAACTGAAGTTGCTTGTAAAAGGAGAATAGGTGGAAATTTTACTTTTATATAATAACAATCATAGAAAAATCACTGCCAAGTTTGATGCTTAAAGAAGCTGCAAGTTTCAATATTTTCCTTAAGAGAGTATTTGTTCCATTTGCAAAAAAGCCTTAAGTTTAATTAGAGTATTTTAATTTTGAACATTATCACAAGTTTGGGCACGCACATTGGTGCATTCTCTTGCGTAGTTCTTCACACATATGTTTGACAATAAAGCCCCTCTCTATTAATTAGTGTGTAGCTAACCCAAGGTTAAATGCACCCAGGTATTCATCACTGAGAATGTGATATATTAACAGTTATAAATTAATAACAATAGAAACATGGCAAAGGTACAACTGTGAGCATAAAATTACAGGAGGGCAGATAGTTGAGATTTTGGAATAAGAAGAGAATTGTCCATATTACTGTTAATTGTTGACAGAGTTGGTAGAGCATTGCTTCACCCATTCCAGTGCTGGAGCATGTCCAGAGAAGGGAACGGAGCTGGAGAAGGGGCTGGAGCACAAGTCTGATGAGGAACAGCTGAGGGAGGTAGGAGTGTTCACCCTGGAGGCTCAGGGGGGACCTCCTTGCTCTCTACAACACCCTGAGAAAGGAGGGGGCAGCCAGGTGGGGTGGGGCTCTTCTCTCAGGTAACAAGCAATAGGACCAGAGGAAATGGCCTTAGGTTGCTCCAGGGAAGGTTTAGATTGGATATTAGGAAAATTTTCTTCACAGAAAAGGTTGTCAATCATTGGAACTGACTGCCCAGGGCAGTGGTGGGATCATCATCCCTGAAGGCATTTAAAAGAAGCGTAAATGTGGCACTGAGGGCCATGGTTTAGTGGTGGGCTTGGCAGTGCTGGATTAATGGCTGGGCGCCCTTATCTTAAAGGTCACTTCCAACCTAAATGTTTTGTGATGTCTGTACCAATAAATTAAGCTATGCCAGGACATGGTCCCTTGAAGTGGTGACCAGCCAACCTGGTCCACACTCTGCAGGGGACTTAAACACTTGCTCTAAACATATAAAAATTGCATTCAAGTCACTTGACTCTGCAGATTTACCCAGCTGAAGGAGACAATTCTTTCTGCTTGATGGCCCAAAAATGACAGTGTGCAAGACAGCTGTGCCATGAGAATTTGAGCAACTCACCCTAAACTTACCAGAGAATTCAAGGTCCCTCCTGAACTGAGATGTTTGTTCATAAAAGAGCAGCGTTTCTACACAGACTTTTTGCTAACTGCAAGACTTCTGTACTACTGCAGGTTTATCTTTCACTGGGGAAGCTGATCTGCAGTGGAGCACGTAACATTCACAGAACCTGACAGTTTATGCTGTAATTTTTCCTGTCCAGAATGGCTGTCAGGAGTCTGCTTTGGGCAACATAAGCAGCTGTATGAATCCAACAAATCTAAAGACAAACTCAACAGACCTTTCGTTGCACACACTTGATTATTTGCAAATCTCCTGTTGTCATATTTCTGAGTTTGATCTGAGAAAAAATTGCTTTGTGCCTGCTTTGGTTCATGCAATTCTTCTCCTACAGAGAGTGAAGGCCCACAGAGGCAGAAACATCTGCAATCTACTCCTACTTCTTCTTCTGCTCAGTAATGTGTCTGCTTACATTGGTGAGAATTTTCTCAGGGCTAGAGCCAAAGTGCAGAGAACTTAACACTTTCTAATCAAATTCAAATTTGTGGTGTTAATTCTTTTAATAATTATTTAAAGCCAAACCAATGGCTTTGGTTTTTGAAATGTTAGTCTTTTTTTAAATGGTTTTTTTTAAAATGTTAGCTTCTTAATTTTTTAGATTTTTTTAAATGTTAGCTTTTTTATTTTCCCCCAAGTTGAAATTCTCTAATGGTTAAAAAAAAAGAATGTGTATGTATGCATAAATTCTTTTCAAAATGCACACAATGTCAATACGCATAAGTGATACATAACTTTTATTTGTTATTTGTTTATTTGTCTTCCATTAAGATCAGCTTCAATTTTACCATTAAATTACAAAATTTAATAGCTGTAGACTTCCTAGACTGTGACTGTGACAAGTAAAATGAAAGTAAGTCTGTATTAAATTTTAGTTTATTAATATATCATACCTCTAAAACACTTAGGAATGGAATATAAAGTCAGAATCTGTCACAGAACACTGACTGCATCTGACTTTTCTCAATATCCTCTCACATGAGCTAAGAAAACTCCTTGTCACCAAGAGAAGCTCTGGATAGCAGAAAGAGACACAGATATAATCATAGAAAACAAACCCATACATTTTCTAGACAATTAATGTGGACCAATGGTTTAGCCAGTATTCTGTTCCCCATGATTACTACCAGCATGTTAATTTTCATAGTGTGCAAACTTATGTGCCATCAATGAGAAGTTCCAATTTCACTCAGTAGGCAGAGAATCAAGACACAAATTACTCTGATTATTTGTGCTTATGGCATAATTTTTCCTTTATCATGTATGACGAATCCGGGTGTCCCATTCTTGGTCACAACCACTTATTTCTCAAATAATCCCTTTAATTTATACTCTTTGGAAGAAATGTTACTTGTATTTTTAAGTGTTTCAAGTTGAATCCCTTAAACCTTGAAAGATGTAGTAGGATGGCAAAAGGAATTTTGAGAATGAACCCCACACTTGAACCAAATTTCATGTTTTCCTGTATTTGCAGTCCATTTGGGAACTAATTCAATGTCCATTAAAATCAATTAGTGTCTTCATTTTTTTTTCTGAGCATGGAGAGTCTTGAAATATCAGGACTGTTAATTTAAGCACCTGCAGGTGAATGTGGTATTTAGATTTAGACAGACATTTAAGAGTTTTCCATTTGTTTAACCGGTGACAAAAACATAACAAAATTTAGCTGTCAGAAGTTTTTTACTGTGGGAGGATAAAGCACCTGGGGGATGATCGGACCCCCTATGAATATAAACACATATAAACACGTTTATGCACACATAAAAACTTTGTTTGTCATTCCAGGTCATGGAACCAAAGGAGTGTTTGAACTTCTTTCAGGATGGCGCCGGACCAGGGAGAATCTGCCATTCAAGGACCGGGTAGCAGACGCCTACTCAGATGTCATGGTCTCCTACACCATGACAAGCTCCTTGTACTTCATAGCCTTCGGCATGGGGGCAAGCCCTTTCACTAACATCGAAGCTGTGAAAGTCTTCTGCCAGAACATGTGTGTCTCCATCCTGTTGAACTACTTCTACATCTTCTCTTTCTTTGGCTCCTGCCTGGTCTTTGCTGGCCAGCTGGAGCAGAACCGGTACCACAGCATCTTCTGCTGTAAAATCCCTTCGGCAGAATATCTGGACAGGAAACCCGTGTGGTTCCAGACCATGATGAACGATGGCCATAAGCACACTTCCCACCACGAGACCAACCCGTACCAGCACCACTTTATCCAGCATTTCCTCCGAGAGCACTACAACGAGTGGATTACCAACATCTACGTCAAGCCATTTGTGGTGATACTGTATCTCATCTATGCCTCTTTCTCCTTCATGGGGTGCTTACAGATTAATGACGGAGCCAACATCATCAACCTTCTTGCCAGTGAGTCCCCAAGTGTCTCCTATGCCCTCATACAGCAAAAGTATTTCAGCAACTACAGCCCCGTGATAGGCTTCTACATCTATGAACCTCTGGAGTACTGGAATGGTACTGTGCAGGAAGACCTAAAAACACTCAGCCAGGGGTTCAACACCGTCTCCTGGATTGAACAGTATTACCAATACCTTCGAGTGGGTAACATCAGTGCAACCAACAAAAGTGACTTTATCAGCATCCTCCAGAGCTCCTTTTTAAAAAAGCCAGAGTTCCAGCACTTCAAAAATGACATAATTTTCTCCAAAGCTGGAGATGAGAACAACATAATTGCTTCTCGTTTGTACCTTGTGGCCAGGACTAGTGAAAACACACAGAGGGAAGCAGTGGAATTGCTGGAGAAGCTGAGGCCACTTTCTCTTATACAGAGCATCAAGTTCATTGTGTTCAACCCTACTTTTGTTTTCATGGACCACTATGGTTTATCAGTAACTATGCCTGTCCTGATTTCTGGTTTTGGCATCCTGCTGGTGTTAATACTGACCTTTTTCCTGGTTATCCACCCTCTGGGAAATTTCTGGTTAATTCTCAGTGTCACCTCAATAGAGCTGGGTGTCCTTGGCTTGATGACCTTATGGAATGTTGACATGGATTGCATTTCTATACTGTGCCTTATCTACACTTTGAATTTTGCCATAGATCACTGTGCACCCCTGCTTTATACATTTGTATTAGCTACTGAGCACACCCGAACTCAGTGTATAAAGAACTCCCTCCAAGAGCATGGGACAGCCATTTTGCAGAACATTTCTTCCTTTCTTATCGGGTTGGTCCCCCTTCTCTTTGTGCCTTCAAACTTGACCTTCACACTGTTCAAATGCTTGCTGCTTGCCGGCAGTTGCACACTTCTGCACTGTTTTGTTATTTTGCCCGTCTTTCTAACCTTTTTCCCACCTTCCAAAAAGCACCACAAGAAAAAGAAACGGGCCAAAAGGAAGGAACGAGAAGAGATCGAGTGCATAGAGATTCAGGAGAATCCTGATCATGTTACAGCAGTCTGAAAGGCTTAGAAAAATATAATAGTATATTCTCTTTTTAAAAAAGCGTTGCACAGAGATGCAGGGAAAATAGAGCAAAGATCTCAGCTGCTTGTGCTGGCCAAGTCTGACAAGGCAAAGAAGATCAAGAAGGGGTATTCATGACACCTCCAGGTGCAAACTTTTTTTTAACAAAAATAATGAAAGTGAGATAATCTCAGATGTTTCCTTTGAATCCTCATTCTCCACCAGGGAAGAGTCTGTTGGCCATTAAGTGTTCCTGAGTCTCAAGCTGTAGCTCTAATGGGAATTGCTTAATATGTCATATGTAGGACTAAAACTAAGGTGAAAAAAAGAGTTACCATTAAGTAAACACTAGGGATAAAGGCAGAGCTGTTTGAAAAAAAATTTCTATGGAAGAGAACTAAACAATATTTCAAATGAGAAAATGTTATAAGACCAAGAGAGATTGAAAATGCCATGGTAATTTTTTATTTTCTAGAGCAAGTTAGTCAAGATGAAACCTATGCACTTGGGAAGTAAATGTTTAAAACAATGTAAGCCAAAGTACTTCCCAAATCCAGTATACCTTGTACATCTATAACACCACAATTAGAGCATTGTTGCAAATATGGATGACAAATGGATAGAGGTACTATTTATACAGGAGAAGAAATAATCATAGCCATTTGGAAAACTAACACTTAGTTCCTTTAAATGTGACGTATCACTGTTTTCCCAGGAGGTCACAGCTGGTAGTTAATACCATATACATAATTTGGTATTTATGAATTATGAATTTCCCCTTGAGTTAACAGATCTCACAAAACTAACCCAGGCCATAGCCACTGCAGCACTGTTTGCAGTTCCTGCAATGTAACACTTCTGAATCCTAATTTATCGGTGTTGACATTAAATACTGAATATTAATCAAGCAGGCGCTTTGAACGTAATGATGGATTGCATTTCACAGGCACAATGTGACCGTGGAGCAGCTGAGTCAGCTCTGAAGCACCTGCACAGTATTATCATTATATATTTGGTCCAAGGGACCAAGGGATATGTTTGCTGGTCCCTGCAATATGCTGCAGGAAGTGGGATTTTCCCCTTCTTTGAGCAAAACATTATTCAAAAAACTTGCCACACACTTAAAAAAACCACCTTGTAAAGGTTTGCATGGGGCCAGATCAACCCCTAGTTGTAAGAAGACAGATTGGTCCCCTGTGGGAAGGGGAGGGGAGGGTGAAATGTTTTTTTTACTGTTATTATTATTCCTAAATATTTGCGTGTTGATCATCTGCAACATAAAGCTTTGTTATGGCAGTTGAAATTTCACAGGAGAGTGCAGTAAATCCTCCGTTACTATGGGGCACTAGAAATTGTACTGTAAAGGACTATGAATTACTTTCTCTGCTTTGTAAACTATTCAGCTTAGTAGCCCAAGGGAAGGGATGAAAACACATCTAGCCATTTCAGTTTGCTGTCAGCCCAGTTCTGCACTGGAACTTGCCATGTCAATCTCTCCTTTCAGTATTTTAAAAGGGCTTGCTTTCTACTTCCTGGAATATGGTATAGCATCACCTCCATGAGCAATGTCTTCCTGAACCTATAGTATCCATGAGGACACTATGTAAAGATATCACTATATGAAGTGTCTATGTCTACTTTGTATAACTTGTGGGTACCTTTAAAAGATAATCTGGAAGCTGTTTGCTTTCCAAAATGTGTATACGTGTCTATTTGTGGCTGATAACTCAGTCTCAAACCTGCAGAGTTTGCTGACGTGGGTGTGTACATATATTTTACTAAAAAGCTCTCTGCAAGATGTTAATTCTTTGCTATGTGACATGTCTCACCTCTCCCTACTGTTTCATGGTTAGGGAGAGCCAGAAAAAAATCACCTGCAGTACAAAAAAAAAAAAGCCATTTGAATGCCAGTTCTAATATTCATGAGCTGCTTCTGTTTCCAAGGAATGCAATTTCACCTCTTTATATTTTTCTGTACTTTGCCATTATCATTTGCCAAAAATGACCTCTGTGTTTTAGGAGTGGTCAAAGCTCTTGGTTGTTTGAGGAAACTTTTGAATGCAACATATCTTAGAGAAAGAGAAACTTTCTAGACAGGCAAAATTTCCAAAGTTTGAATCTAGATCTAAACTTCAGGGGTAGCTAGATCAAGGTTGCTGGTTTGACCCAAAATATTCAAGGACCAGGCACAGAATTGAGATCTAAATAGTTCACTAAGGTTTGGAAGCAGGGGATGTTTTAATGTTGGGTTATGGCTCAGATGTGTCTCTAGTTGGGAAGTTTTTACTGACCTTGATTTGTATCTTGATGACATTGTGCAATATCCATCCTATTTTGAACAGTCCATTGTGAATTTCAAGCATCCCAAGCCTCTTTTTAGATTTCCTCCACTGTCCACATGAAATCTGGATTCTTGCAGCACTGTGACCCTTGGTTATCACTTCTGGAGGTGTGACCTGGGAAATTCCTGGTCCTCTCTTTTACTGGCCAGATATATCCCAGGGATGTCTGTCATGCATTTCGTGGAGGGAAACAGCACTTTCCAAAGCTTCAAAGCCAGGATTCATCTCATCTAACTTCAGATGTTAGCAGATATTAGCAATGTAGATATTTTTATCTGAACTTCCTTTATGGCCATGAGAGAGTGACAGACACTTCTGATCCATTTTACAGTTGTATATTAAAGTAAATGAATCACATTTTTTAAAATGCAGACTTCTGTCCATGGGTGACTAAGGAAGCCCAGCAATTGGTCAAAACACAGACATCAGCAATGCAGACTCATCCAGGCTTGGGAAGATTAACCCCACTTAGAATGACAAAATATCAAGAGAAAGAGAAAAGATTATAAACATGCCTCACAATCTTCAATTTTAGGGAAAAATCCCAGGAATAACTCAGCCCAAATTTTATGTTTTGCTTATGAAGTTTTATGCACAACAGATTGCTTAAAAAATGGATTTCTCATAGCAGAGAATAGTAAGCCAAGACATCAGAAGATGTCAATATTAAAGGTGGGCTCACACAAATGAACTCAAATTTGATGAGGTGTCAAACCAACTCCTCTCAGTGTCATGCATATGCAGTAGCACTTGTATAACAGGCACCAAATATATAGAGCACACACTGGGACTAGAAGGTTTTTATTTCTCTGTCAATGCAGGAGTGAAGCAGAAAACAAACCACATCTGCCATGGATGTAATTTTGGGGGTTTTTTTCAACCAATTTCCACATCTACCAAAAAAGACCAGTGCAGCCTTTACTTCTGCAGATACATCAGTGTCTTTCGAACAAGGAAAACTGGAATGATTTTGAGATGAAGAGTCCATTTTTTAAAATTCTTTCTACTTGTTTTTTCTTATTTTTCTTTCAATTCTTTTCAGTACATTATACCTTTTTCTACAGCACCTTTTCAGCTTTACTGGAGCTGCATAAGCAACTGTGAAGAAAGCACATAGCTCATGCCAAGCAATTTGACACTCTGATAACATGCTGCATACTGGATCTTCATTACACACCTTTTTCCCCAGTTACCATAAATCCTCTGCAATACTGTGCATGTTCCTTTAATGTCTGATTTTATATGTGGTCTAGATAATCTTCCAAGAGCCCTGTGTGCATCTCCTGCTTGGTTTGATTTCATTCCCTCAAAATATATTGCTTTGAATTCATTGTTGAGATAACTCCGTTGAAGTCAACAGATTTATTGCCATGATATATTTGACTTTGCATGTCTTCTATCTGATAAGAAGCGATACCCTGACAAATGAGCCTCTTACATTGTTGGTGTGCTTCTTGAACAATATATCTGTCTATACTCTATAGCCATAGTTGCATGCTGCACTCAGGGGGCTGCAGTGAAGGTCTGTTTCTTTACACTTTGCTCTGTGGGCTATTTTAACCTTAATCTAAACATTCGGGGGGCTTTTGTTTTGTTTTGTTTTGTTCTGTTTTGTTTTTTACAGTTAAGTATTCACCTCTGTAGTCCAGTACTTGATATAGGTTTAAATTACATTTAAGGAAGAAATTCTTCACTGTGAGAGTACAGAGGGCCTGGCACAGGTTGCCCAGAGAAGCTGTGGCTGCCCCATCCTTGGTTGTGTCCCAGGCCAGGTGGGACAGGGCTTTGACAAGTGCAAAGTGTGCTACCCATTGTAGGTGGTTGAAACTAGATGGTCTTTACAGTCTCTTCCAACTTAAACCATTCTATGTTTCATACATTCATTGCCTAACAAAGCAATGCACTTTCTAAGGTCAAGGTAGATATGGATGCATGACACCTTGCATGCATAATTTAAAGAGATTATCTTCTGGCTTATCATTCTCAACCTTTTACTTCAAATAATTCCTATTTAGAATGTAACCTGCCACATGTTAATTTTTATTCAAATTCTTTGAACAACACTAGTTTTGAAATTTTCTCTGATGAGAAGGAAAAGAACCAGGGGAGAAGGAAGAATATGCAGTTAAGTGGTTGTGTAATCAGCGTTCTTTTTTTTCCCCCAAAGGCTTTCACTGCTCTACTCTTAATTAAGTCACACTGAGTAGTAACTCCAGCATAATTAAGATTTATTTCAACGTAGTTATCCCATATTTCACTATGACAAGAGCTTGGCTTATTGTCTTTATGCAAGTACCATGCTAAGTCTCTGATTAATTTTTCAGTAATTATAAACTTTAATATGTTATTTTTCATTGCAACACTAGGTTTTTGAGTACTTTAAGCTCCCATTTGATCTCCTAGGAAACACTTTAAGGAAGCAAAGTTAGGCAGTTAGTGAGCAAGAGACGTGTTGTAGAGTTGGGGAAAAGGGATTCTTCACAAAGAGGCAGTGTCACCTCCAACAAGACTTTAAACAAAGAGTGAAGCTCAGGATATCTGAGAAAAATAAGGTGAACTGGAAAACAAGTGAAACATTGTTTGGAGTGTAACCAAGTTATTATAGACACATAAAGCTTTGATTCCTCTTTCATAAATTCTTACACAGGCAAAAGGCATTTGAACAGGAAAGGAAACTGGGTATAGAGAGCACCTCATCCATCGCCTAAAATGATTCTTTCCACCATAGTCTTACATAAACGATGTCACACACCAAGTTAGTACAAGTGGTTCCACCGTAGTATGGGGTCCTCCATGGCCAGTTTTCCATGGGCAGCAATGGAGGAATTCCATATTTGTTTTCACAAACTTTTGGGGGGAAGATTCAGAACTGCTTCCTTACCTGACAGAGCTGTGTGTGGGTGAGAGATGAAATATGCAAGTGCAGGTATTTCATGTCCCACTCATTCTCTCTCTGCCTTCTCATGAGCAGCAAGACCATAAACCCCTGGTATAAACCCCATGCTGAGTGCAAGAAATCATAATTTCCCCAGGAGTAATTTGAAATTTGTGACCATAGCAGCTCACAGGCTGACACAAGCTCATACACCTCTGAGCAAGAAGATTTTAAGGACTTTTTTAGAGGTGTTCTTTGAGACCTTCCCACTTCTCACTACAGATCCCCACACACCACCTCACCTGCCCAGCACTGGAGAGGTGTAAATTCTTCTTCTGATATGGCAGTCAGCTAAAAGAATTTTCTGGAAGCTTTTCCTTTTAATCCTAGAGGCTTTTCCCAAATACAATCTTTTTTTTTTTTTTTCCTTCCCTCAACCATTTCTCCATCGCTTTCAACCTCCTTCATGATTTAAAAGTAAAGGATCCAATGTGAAACTTGGATGCTCATCCTACCCAAAGCTATGCAAAACATCATTAACCACAAATTTGAGGTGGGTTATGGAGGTCCAGGTCAAACACAAGGATCTGGCTTTCTTGCCCACACAGACAGTCAAAAACCCTGTTGAAAAAAGGTAAATGTGAAGCAGTTCATCTTTCCTAGCTCTCCTTGGTTCCTCTCTGACATACCAGGGTGTCCACAACACTATTCTCTTTTTTTTTCCTGCTTCCTCATTAAAACAGAGTTTCTCTTTCGTGCTCCCTGAGGCTATCTTCTTTTTGCAGCTCAACTTATTTTGTACTTTATTCTTCTCTGTGTGCTCTCAACCTCTTCAAAATTTCCCTATTTATTTTTGAAAATTCTGAGAGCATAACACTGTTGAAATAAATGGAAGATGTTTCTATGCTTCAAAGTGCAGCCTGTGGTACAGACCTAACTAATTTATTACAAAGCCCAAATAGCAAAATGCTTTCTTCAGACAGAAAAGTGTCTGTAAGAAAACTCGGAAAAAAATTAAGCCTGAATTTCCATTTTTATGAGATTTTTAGCTCATAAACTTCTATTTTGATTCCTTTACTTTAGGCATTTGTTTTTCAGCACATTTTTGTCATAGAAATGCCTAGTTTTTCTCTGCTTTTCTGTCTCAGCAACAAATATAAATGGACATTTCATCATACCCTCTAAAAGAAATTATTGCCCCTGCTTGGAATAATTTTTCTTCAAATTTCTATCCAGAACACATTTTCTAGGCTTAGCTGTAAAAACCTCTGGAAACAAGTATTCTAGTGGAAATACTGATACAGCCTTAACTACAGAAAAATGATTGGTATCTCAACAGTGTCCTGCTTAATTCCAACCCCTCTGCATCAGCCTGCTGGATACTCCAGGCAATATTCCTTACATGGATTGATAATCAATTCCTTCACCATGTGGGCAATGTCAGCACATCAGAGTCTACCCTGCTTACATAGCAAAATCATGAAGAGATTAGCCTAGCTTTTACTGGAGAAGGGAAAATTCCCAGGGTAAGGCAGTGTGGCATCCCTCTGCTCTGAGACTGCCTCTCTGTTTCCCATCTGTGTGTTGGATGTTGCTCTGAGTTCCTCTGAAAAGGACAAGAAGCAACACTTTTCTTTCCATAAGCTGTTTGGGAACAGGACATGAAATATTTTAGATTTAGTCATGGATAGACATTTTTTACATGGGAATTTGAATGGAGTTGTCAATCAAATAGAGTAAAAGTCTCCATGAATAGAGGAATCCGAGTCTACAACATCTTGCAATTCTGACTTGATATTTCTCTGATCTTATTTTCTTTCATCAATAAGGACTGAACTTTTCTCACACTTATCACATTGAAGATAATCCCTGACCTACAAAAACATCCTGTCTGCCAGAAGCAGACATTCTCTTGGAGGAAATCCCATTGGTTTCAGCTACATATCAAGGGAGATTTTACAGGATTTGGACAGCAGTGGTTAGTATCTGCCTCCCCAGGCATAAGCCCTCATTCCCAACATGCAGACCCAAATACTAAATATGTAGGATTAGTGGAATGTGTGATTTTGCCTCTACAGAATAAGAAGGACTCATTGCAAAATGACTCCTGCAAAATTAAGTACTTTGACCCAAACTAACCTAGTAATTCACTGGAAGATGCTAAAAACATAAGGTCACAAAATATTGCCTGAGGACTTCTTGTCGCAGCAGAATTGGCAGGAAGTAGTTGGGTTTTCTAGCTCTGGAAGAGAGCACTCTTGAAGATAATGTCATCTCCACCGGAAGGGAAAGCATGGAAAGGAAAAATCAGAATGACATTGCTGTTGTTTTCAGCTATGCCTGCTCTGAGATATTCCTCTCTCCATGGGGAGCTATTTGTTTTCATGCAGGCACAGAGTGAGCACCTTTTTTATTGGCTGGGGCAGAGGAAGGTGTAAGAGCATTAATAAAATCAGGCTCGTGGCTATACTTGTTACCCCTGAGCAGTGGTAGAATCATAAATGTGCATTGATGGGCTGAAGGTTCATCCCTGTAGTCCGCACTTGGAAAAAGCTACCATGGGGTGTCTCTTTCTTGGGATGCTTTGGGCTGGTATTTCCCCACTGTTGCATCTTGTGGCACTGGGGCTTGGGAGCTGAAATATCAACACAGCTTCAGATGGCCAAAGATGTCTTTTTATGCTCCACCTATGTCACAACTCGTTTTGGGATGAAGAACATCACTGTCCCTTGGGAAGGTGGTCTGTACATGCACTTCCCCAGTGCTGGCAGCAGAGTGGAGTGGTGGCAATGCTGAGAAAGAACTGTTCCAACCCTTTTATTGAAGACCTGGTCATTGACTATGGCAATAATGCTTTACCTGGGTATGTGCTGAATGAAACTTCTTAACTTCCATGAGGGGGAAAAGCACAGAGTGGCCAAGGAGTCAGCCTAGCTATTATTGTACCTGTGTGAGAATTTCAGAGAGGGCTCATCTAGCTGTGAAAGCTTAAACAGGGACAGTATCATGCTCCGAATAAGAATTTGTTCTCTACTCACTACCTCAGAGAGGCACACTGCTCCTGAACAGTATCATGGAGCTAGTCTTATGTCCTAGGTATGATAAAGTTGAAGCACAGGACTTAGGGTGCATCTTTTAAACACCAAGTGATTCCAGGTTTTGTAATGACACAGGAACTGGAATTTAATCTTCAAAGCCATCAAATATATAGAGAAGTCCCTGGCACAGCTTTGTTCCAGAAAACCAGCCCTCTCCCCAGCAACCCCTGGCACAGTCTGGGTGCTGGCTTGGCCCAGGGAAAATTCCCACCAGATAATTTAGTTACAGTCACCCAGTTTTCNTTAATAAAATCAGGCTCGTGGCTATACTTGTTACCCCTGAGCAGTGGTAGAATCATAAATGTGCATTGATGGGCTGAAGGTTCATCCCTGTAGTCCGCACTTGGAAAAAGCTACCATGGGGTGTCTCTTTCTTGGGATGCTTTGGGCTGGTATTTCCCCACTGTTGCATCTTGTGGCACTGGGGCTTGGGAGCTGAAATATCAACACAGCTTCAGATGGCCAAAGATGTCTTTTTATGCTCCACCTATGTCACAACTCGTTTTGGGATGAAGAACATCACTGTCCCTTGGGAAGGTGGTCTGTACATGCACTTCCCCAGTGCTGGCAGCAGAGTGGAGTGGTGGCAATGCTGAGAAAGAACTGTTCCAACCC